>JAMAKT010000149.1:0-38183 GCA_023628415.1 Hypoxylon sp. PDH2405 | reverse complement strand
TTATTATTATTATTATTATTATTATTATTATTATTATTATTATTATTATTATTATTATTATTACGCCATATACTTATATATATATAAGATTATCTTATAGTAAGCATTACCTTATAAAAAGTATATAATTCTATTATTTAATAAATTTTTAAATAAGAATCGTACTTTATTAAAGAAAACTTATATCGCTTTAATATTTCTCCGCTTATATTATATAATTATATCATTTACTATTTTTTAACTTTAAAAGCTTACCCTTTTAATAAAAATAAATAAAAGAAAATAAAGAAAATAAAAATATTATTACATATAAGGGTTTTTTAACCTATATAGCTTCTTTAAGCTTATATAAGCTTTTACAATATTATTATAAATTATTTATAACTTATTATTAATATACTTATAATTTATTAAAATAACTTTATTTATTTTTTCTTTAACCTTTTTTTTAATAATAAGATTTTATTAAAGTTATTATTTTATTAATTAATATAATTATTTTAATATTATATTAAAGACTGTTAAGCTTTTATTATTTATTCTTATATATAATAATTATTTATTTTTATAAATTATTATAAATAACTTTCTTTTCTTAATATTTTTTTTAACATTTCTTAACCTCCTTAATATTATATTATTAGTTTAATACCTTTTATTTACTATATTAAATAATTATTAAGTTAAACCTTAACTTAAATAATATATTCTTAATATCCCTTATATACTTTATTTTTATTATATTTATAATAAATAATAACTTACTTATAGTTAA
Source organism: Hypoxylon sp. PDH2405 (assembly GCA_023628415.1). NCBI lineage: Eukaryota > Fungi > Ascomycota > Sordariomycetes > Xylariales > Hypoxylaceae > Hypoxylon > Hypoxylon sp. PDH2405. Next base: position 37,408 of record JAMAKT010000149.1, on the reverse strand, counting down.
TTATTAAAATTCTTTTATAATTTTAATTATGTTTTATTATAAACTTATAATTATTCTAATATTATTAAAAAAACTTATATTAATATAAATATTTTGTTGCTTTATTATTAACGTTTTGTTAATTTTTATTAACTTTTTTATTTTTAATTTACTTTTAATATAAAGATAATATAATAGCCCTTATATAATATATATTTTAAATAAAACCTTTATTTAAGGAAATTCCTCTTATTAATGGTAAGATATTAACTTAAAATTATTATTAATACTTCCACAATTTTTAAATTAAAATTGCAAAAATAATAAACCGCTTATGCTATAACTTTAAAATAATAAAGTTATAATATTAATATTTCTTTTATTTATATAAATTAAATAAAGTATTAAATTTAAAAGCTTATACTTTATAACTTTAAAATTAATGGAAATATTTTTTAAACTTTTATTTATAAAATATATATTATAATGTAAATATATTAATATTATTTTATAAATTTCCCATTAATAATATATAAAATAAAATTAATATATATTTTAAAAAGCTTAAGAATATTAGTTATTCCTTAATAACAAAAAATATTAATATTAAGAATTAATTAAATTTAAATTTAAAGTAAAGCTTTAATAAATTATTATTAATAAAATAAGGATATAATAAAGAAATATATTTTTAATTAATTAACCCTTCCTTCTTAATAAAAAATCTTAATTTTATATAATTATATTAAATTCTATTAAATATATTATTATTATTATTAATATTCTTAAGCTTTATATTTTTAATTCATTAAGGTTTAACACTTATAACTATATATTTATTATTATTAATTTATTATCATTAATATATTAACATTTTATCTTTTTTTCGCTTTATCTTTTATATTACTTTTTATAATATTATTATTAAGGCTATATTATATATTAATAATAATTTCCTTTTAAAAAGTTATTTAATAATAACCTTTATTTTATTAAGGTTAATTAAGGCTTTTTTATAATTTTTTTATATAAATAAAACTTTTAAAACTATTTATTAATAAAGCATTTATTTCGCTTTAATACATTAAGAATAATTTATTATAATATAATATATAATCTTTCTTTTATTATACTTATATTTAAAGGTAATTATACCTTATATATTCTTATTAAATAAAAATGCTTTAAGCTTTATCTTTTTAATATATATTTATATAAAGATTAATATTTTATATTTCTTTAATTTATAATATTATTCCTTTATTTTAATATCTTATAAAATAATTATTATTGTAATAATATTTCGCTTATATCTTATTTATTTATATATTATTTATCATTTCTATATTATAATATTTTCCATATTATTATTAACTTTAAATCACTCCTTAAATTAAATTTTTTTAATATTATTATTATATTCCTAATAAGTTATTAATGATTTAATATTTCTTTATTAATAACTTTAAATCTTTATTTTAACTTACTTTATTTATCTTATTATTTTATTCCTTATTTCCTTAATAACTTTATTAAAGTTAATAAATCTAACTTAACTCTTAAACTTTACCATCTTTATATTTAAATATAAATTAATTAATAAACATTTTATTTCATTTTTTAATTATATAATTAAAATAATTTTATACGCTTTGTTTACTTCTTATAAACATTTTAATTATATAAAGCTTAATTTTTCTGTTAAGCTTTAAGCTTTAAATCCTTTATTTATAATATATTATATTATTATTCCATATATTATAATACTTTTAATAACCTTTATATATATTTCTTTTATTTTAAAAGTATTATATCCCTAAATATTAATTGTTAATTTAAATAATATATATTATTAATATTTCATTTTTGCTTTAATAACTCCTAAATATTATCTTTATTTTAACTTTTTATTTAATTAAATTCTTAAAAATTTAACACTTTTTAATAGTTTAATAATAATATTATTTAAAATTATTATATCCTTTATTAAAATATAAGCTTTTATAAAGTATATTAATTTACTTTTTTATAATATAAAGATTATCCCATAGCAAATTATTTATAATTCATAAATTTTATAAACTTTTCTTAACTTTTTATAATTCTTTTTAATTATCTTTAACGTTATTAATAAATTTATATTATTTATAAACCTTATTATTAAAATACTTTCTTATTTTAATTCTTTATATAATATAATAATATAAAATATAAATAAAATAAGGAATAATAATAATCCCTATAATATTTTTATAATAATTTAATAATTTTTTATTATTATATTGTTAAATATTAATTTAATTTCCTTATTTATTATAAAATTATTTATTTACTTAATTACTTAATATAAAAAGCCTTTTATAAAAAATATATATTTCATTCTTTATAATATAATATTATTAAATGCTTTAAAAATATCTAATTATAAAAGCAATATTATAATATTATAATTCCATATAAAGAAAATTCCTTTTATAATTATTCTTATTATTATTTTTATAAACTTATAAACTTTATTTCTTATTTATTTATTAAGAAATAAGCGTTATATTTTTATTATAATAATAATTTATATTATTATTGCTTTTTTTATAATTTTACCCATAATATTTAAAAATATTATAAGCTTATATATATTTAAAAAAATTCATTTTTCTTTTATTTTTTTAACTTAAGGAAAACTATAATTAATACTTAATAAAATACCTTAGGATAATAGCTAAATATAAAGCTTTATATAATTATAATAATTAATATATAATATATTAACTTTCCGTAAACTTTTATATATTTTATAAATAAAATATTTTTTCTTAATATTTTTTAAGCTTTAATTTTCTTAATTATATCCTTAATTTATTCTTATTTTATTAGTTTTAACACCATAAATATCTTATTAATAAGTTATTATTTCATTAAATTAATTAATATATTTATAAGGTTAACTTATAAATAAAGGAAAAATTATTTTAATAATATATCGCTTTTATTTTAATAACTTTTTACTTATTATTTTTCCTATAAATTCCTCTTTAAAATTAAAAATATTTATTTTAATCTTATTACTAATTTCTTAACTTAGTTTATTATTTTAAAAACTATAACTTTTTATTATTGTTTAATACTTTTACTATAATGCTTTAAAAATAATTCCTTTTTACTTTATATATTATTCCTTTAAAGGCTTTATTATTTCGCTTTAAAGCTTTTTATAAGTAATTTATACACTAATTAACCTACCTTTTCCTTTATTAAATTATATTTTATTTAATGCCTTTAGTTTTATTATTTTATTATTAAATTATTTTATTATATAATACTTTCCATTATAATATTATTACTTTAATTATCCTTTATAATTTTATAATTAAATATTAAATGTAATTATTTATATTCTTTAATATATTAAAGCTATTAAATATAACTAACCTTTTATATTTAATTATAATTAATCCTTTATTTAACTTCTTTTATACCTTATTTACTAATATTTTATATTTTAATAATAAGCTATTATTAACTTAAACCATTATTTTTTACATAATATAATTTAAGCTTTTTTAATTTAATATTATTAATTTAAAGCTTTAAAGCTTTTCATTTACCTAAGCTAAATTTAAGATTAAATCTTTTTAATTTTATTTTTATCTTATTAACGTTCCTTTTTACATTATTAATATAAGCTATTATTATATCACTAATATTAATATTTCCTCCGAATTTCCTTAAATGCGATTATTTTTATCTCATAAAGAATAGTATATATTAAAATCATTAATTACTATATTTGTATCCCCTTTCTTTCTTTATATAATTAACAATATTAAATTTCTTTTAATTTTCCTTAAGGACTTAATATAAATTAATTACATTATTACATTCTTACTATTAATCCATAAAATAATTATAACTTAATTATACTTAACCTTACTCCGCTAATAATTCTTATTAATTCTTTTATTTATATATATTATTACCTTACTTATATCCTTTTAAACCATATAATAATTACTTACCTTTAAATAATAAAGCCTTTTATTTATAAAATAAAATTCTTAAACTATTATTAATTTATTATTATATTAACTCTTTAATATTTATAACATAATAGCTTTAATATTTACTATATTTTAATAAGTTATTTTAATATTATTTATTAAATATTTCTTAAGTTTTAAAAATTAATAATATTTTATAATTTTATTATTAATAACTTTAATTTTATTTATAACTTTAATAAAATTAAATTTATAATAAATATAATTATATTAATAAAAATAATTATTATAAATTTTAAAAAGAAATTAAGGCTTAGGTAAATTTAATAAAATAATTAAAAATAGTTTATAATTATATAAGCTATTAATTCTTAAAGTTAGTTTTTTTTTATAAATTATTATAATGAGGAAAAATAACCTTATATTTTAATATTATAATAATAAATTTTTATTTAATTAAATTATTTTAATCTTAAATAATAAATAAATAATAAATAAAATTATTATAAAATAATTAAAATATTTTAATAAATATATTAAAACTTAAATAAAAGATTTAAAACGCTTATTTATCCTAAATAATTATAAGAGTTATTATTCTTTAAATTTTAATTAATTTTATTATAATAATAATATCATTACTTTTTATATACTTTTTCATTTATCTTATAAGCTTTAACCTCTTAATATAAACATTTTTATTATCTTAAAACGCATATATAATATTAAAATTAAAGCTTTAATATAATAATTTATAATATATATCATAAAAAAGAATTTCTTTATTACTTTTTATAATATATTTTTCATTATTTCTATAAAAAATAACATTTAATTTAACTTTAAAAATATTAATTTAATCTTATTAAACTTAAATTATATTATTTTATAACTTAATATAATATTAATAATTTAAATTTTCTTATTAGAAAATAATTTACTTAATATATCTTAAATTTTAAAGATATTAATTAACCTTAAAGATATAATTTCATAATTTATTTATATTAAAAATAAAATCATTAATTATTAAATTAACTTCTTAATATTAATTATAAAAACCTTAAATAAAATATTAAAGGTTATTTATAAGTTAATATATTAAATAATAATTTTAATAAATTAAATATTTAAATTAAAAGAAATAAATCACTTACTTAATAAACGTTATAAAATAAAAAAATAAATGTTTATATAAAGGAAAATCTTTTACTTATAAAGAAGGTTAAGTTTTATAAAAATAAAGAAAAGATATTAAGGTTATAAATATAATTAAACGTAAAAAAGGTAATTATTATAAAAGAGTAGAAAAAGATATAAAATATTATAAAATATATAATAAGATAGGATATAATATAAAAACGTATTAAAAAATTATAAAAACGTTTAATAAAGAGGATTAATTTAATTTTTAATTAATTTAAATATGTTATAATTATCTTTTTATTAATTAAAATTACAAAGTAATAAAAAGGTAATAGGTTAATTAAAATAATAAATTAATTATGAAATATATTATTTATTAATAATATTAACTTTTATAATAAAGATTAAATTATTTCATATATTAAATATAATAAAAGAAATAATAACTTTATAATAATTTTTAAAGGATATATAAATTAACTTAAAAACTAAATAAAAGATTTATAATAATAATTAATAAATGATTTAATTAATTATTAAAGAAAAGAAATAAATTAATATAAAGTTTTATTATATTAATACATAAAATATATAACTACAATAAAATCATACTTTAAAAACCTTTAAAATATTTTAATTATTTACCAATTACATACTTATTAATAACTTAATAAAAAATCTTATAAAATAAAGATTTAAATATTTTAAATCATTATTAAATTTAAAAGATATTTAAGAATTATTAATAAGAAATTAAAAAGCTTATATAAATAATTTATAATATTATTAATTTTTTTATATTAATAAGTTAATATATAATATATAAAATATAAATATAAATATAAATAATATAACTTAATGAAATAATTAACTTATCCTTTTATTTAACTTATTTATTTCTAATATCTCATAACTTTAATTAATTAAAAATAATTATAATACATTTAAATTAATTAAAAATTAAATTAATCTTTTTTATTAAATATCTTTATAACCTTTTAATAAGTTTTTACACTTTAGCTTATTTTACTATATATTTTATAACGCCTTTTATTTCTTTTATCCTTTTATAATAATTATTTTCCTTACTTTTATTTATACTTATAACATTATTATTTCCTTTTTACTCTTATAAAACTTAATCTTCTTTATTAAATATTTTTATAACTTTTTAATAAATTCTTATATTATATTTTATTTTATTATATATTTTATAATATTTTATACTTTCTTTTACCCTTTTATAATAATTATCTTTTTTATTTTTAATTATATTTATAATTTTAATATTTTTTCTTTATTTTTATAAAACTTAACTTTCCTTATAAATAAAAGTATTACTATTTTAATAGTATTTTATTTTAATAATACCTTATATTTTTGCGCGCCCTTTTGAGAAAGTAATAAAGAAACGAAAATAACTTTAACAATATAAGCTTGCTTTAATTAAGGCATATATTCTTTAAAAAGGTTAATTAAAACGATTTTAACAATATAAGCTTTATTTTAATACATTATTTATTAACTAAGTAAATTAAGCGAGAAAGTAAGTAATAATTAAAGCTTTATTACGTATTGCTTTTAGCTTAACTACATTATTACATATATATATATATACGCATATACGTATATATAAATTAAATTAAACTAATTAAATAAAATTAACTAAATAAAATTAATTAAATAAAATTTATTGTAATAATTATTAAGCTATGTTATAAGGTTAATAAAAAGAATATTACATAATAAGCGATTTACCACTTTAATATTTATGGCTTAATAGCTCCACTAAAAGGAAGTATATTAAAATGTAACTTATATTGTTAAAATCGTCTTAATTAGCTCTTTTAAAGAATGTTAATCTTAATTAAATATACCTTTTATTATTGAAATTATTCCCATTTCTTTATTGCTTTTTAAAAAGAATGCGTAAAAATATAAGGTATTATTAAAATAAAATACTATTGAAATAATAATACTTATAAATAAAAAATTTTCATTATATAAATATTTATTTTTTATTTTATAATATTTATTAAATAAATAATTTATTTCTTTTAATTTAATAATTTAATCCTTAAAAAGTATTATTTTATATATTATTTTATAATTAATATTAAGGAATTAATATTATTAATATTATTATTATTAATATTATTATTTTTATTTTATATATTTATATATATATAAAATTACTTTATAATAAATATTATTTTATAAAAGGTATATAATTCTATTATTTAATAAATATTTGAATAAGAATTATACTTTATTATAAAAAATTTATATCGTTTTAATATTTTTTCATTTATATTATATAATTATATCATTTATTATTTTTTAACTTTAAAAGCTTACTTTCTTAATAAAAATAAATAAAAGAAGATAAAAAAATAAAAATATTATTATACATAAAGATCTTTTAATTTATATAATTTCTTTAAGTTTATATAAGTTTTTATAATATCATTATAAATTATATATAACTTATTATTAATATATTTATAATTTATTAAAATAATTTTATTTATTTTTTCCTTAACTTTTTCTTTAATAATAAGATTTTATTAAAGTTATTATTTTATTAATTAATATAATTATTTTAATATTATATTAAAGGCTACTAAGCCTTTATTATTTATTCTTATATATAATAATTATTTATTTTTATAAATTACTATAAATAATTTCTTTTTTAAATATCTTTTTTAACATTTTTTAATCTTTTTAATATTATATTATTAATTTAATACCTTTTATTTATTATATTAAATAATTATTAAATTAAACTTTAACTTAAATAATATATTTCTAACATTTTTTATATACTTTATTTTTATTATATTTATAATAAATAATAACCTATTTATAATTAATTATTAAAATTCTTTTATAACTTTAATTATATCTTTTTATAAACTTATAATTATTATAATATTATTAAGAAAATATATATTAATATAAATATTTTATTACTTTATTATTAATATTTCATTAGCTTTTATTAACTACTTTATTTTTAATTTATTTTTAATATAAAAGGTAATATAATAACCTTTATATAATATATATTTTAAATAAAACCTTTATTTAAGGAAATTTCTTTTACTAATAATAAGGTATTAGCTTAAAATTATTATTAGTATTTCCATAATTTTTAAATTAAGGTTATAAAAATAATAAATTGCTTATATTATAGCTTTAAAATAACGGATTTATAATATTAATACTTTTTTTATTTATATAAATTAAATAAGGTATTAAATTTAAAGGCTTATACTTTATAACTTTAAAATTAATAAAAGCATTTTTTAAACCTTTATCTTTAAAATATATATTATAATATAAATATATTAATATTATTTTATAAATTTCCTATTAATAATATATAAAAAAATTAAGATTAGTATATATTTTAAAAGGCTTAGGAGTGTGAATTATTCCTTAATAATAAAGAATATTAATATTAGAAATTAATTAAATTTAAGTTTAAAATAAAACTTTAATAAGTTATTATTAATAAAATAAGGATATAATAAAGGAATATATTCTTAATTAATTAATTTTTCCTTTTTAATAAAAAGCTTTAATTTTATATAATTATATTAAATTTTATTAAGTATATTATTATCATTATTAATATTCTTAAACTTTATATTTCTAATTTATTTAAGTTTAATATTTATAATCATATATTTATTATTATTAATTTATTACCATTAATATATTAACTTTTTATCCTTTTTCACTTTATTTTTTATATTATTTTTTATAATATTATTATGAAGGCTATATTATATATTAACAAAAATTTCCTTTAAAGAAATCATTTAATAATAACTTATGCTTTATTAAAGTTAATTAAAGCCCTTTTATAATTCCTTTATATAAGTAAAGCTTTTAAAGTTATTTATTAATAAAATATTTAATTTATTTTAATATATTAAAAATAATTTATTATAATATAATATATTATTTCTTTTTTATTATATTTATACTTAAGGATAATTATACCTTATATATTTTTATTAAATAAAAACCCTTTAAGCTTTATCTTTTCAATATATATTTATATAAAGGTTAATACTTTATATTTCCTTAATTTATAATATTATTTCTTTATTTTAATACTTTATAAGATAACTTTTATAATAATAATATTCCGCTTATAACTTATTTATTTATATATTATTTATTATTTTATATTATAATATTTTTTAAATTATTACTAGCTTTAAATTACTTCTTAAACCAAATCTTTTTAATATTATGTTACGATCCCGTTTATTACTTTTAGTTAATAACTCTTATAGATTAATATATACTTTAAAATCCTTAATTTTATAAGGTAATAATACTTAGGGATTAATTAAAAATAATTTTTAATTATAAAGGAGATTTTAAGGTACTCTTTATTTAAAAGAAAGTAAATACTTAAATTAATAATTTAAAGAATAAATAACTAAATATATAAAGAAATCTTTATTTTTATTATATTAATTTTTCTTATGCCTTTTATCTTATTACTTTATAATACTTTAAGAACATTAAAAAGCCTTTTTTATTTTATTATGTTAATAAAATTATAAATCTTAACAATACTTTATTATATTTTAAGAATATTATAGAGCATTTATTTTTTAAGATATTCTTTTAATAAATCCTTACGTTAAGTTTTTTCTTAAGCTATAATATTATCCCCTTTTTTTTAAGATTTTTATCTCAAAGATTTTAACCTTTTAATAATATCCTTTACATTTTAATTAATTCCTTTCCTTTAATAAACCATTATTATATTAAAATACGTTACTAAATTTAAATTAAAAACTTTCTTTATTATTTATTATAAACATTTTTTTAAACATATATCCAAAGTAAAATTCAAAATTATACCTTATTTTTATTACTTTAATAAAAACCTTAAGTGCGAAATATTAAAGGATAATTATAAATATAAGAAGTATTAAAAAGTAAATATTTCTTATAATAAAAAAGAAATTCCTATTAATAATATTTTTTATATTAAACGTAAAAACGCTAATTAAAATAAAAGGTAAAATTGGAAAAATAACGCCTTTTGAAAATTATAAAGAAATAACGGGAATTTATTATAGAAATTTCCCACTTATATAAACTTTATAACTTTTTTAATAAGAAAGATTTTAATATAATTCGTTACGAATTTTAAAGTATTAAGGAATTAAAATATAAGGAGGAAAAGGTTAAGAATAGGAAAATTATTTAATAGCTTATTATTATTATATTAACACTTTCTCCTTTCTTTTTATAAGCCAACTTAAATTTAAACACAAATGCTTTCTTAATTTTAACTAATTTAAGTTTTAGCAATAAAACTTATTAAATTTTTTAAAATAATTTTATAAATATTTAATAAGTTTTTATATATTATTTTTTAATAGGGATTTTTTCTATTTTATAAGATATTATAGTTAATTTTTAATTACTCGTGAATTTAATATACGTTTAACTTTATATTTTTCCAAATTTTCTTTAAATTTAATAGCTTATTTAATTTTAACATTCTTTAATATTAATTTTAATATAGTAATATAAAATACTTAAATTTAAAGTTTTATTTTTAATAATATTATAAATTTATAGTTAATATTTAATAAAACTTTCTTAATTTTAAAAGATCTTAATTTCTTAAAATTTAATTTCTCACTTAATCTTTTTATACGAATTTACAATATTTTCAATATTAAATGTTATTTATTACGAAATAAATAAACCTTATTTCCTTTTTATAGGATTAATCCTTTAGTCCTTTTACAATTATAATATATTATTATTTTATTTTAAATAAGCTATAATTATTATTATAATTATAACTATAAAGTTTATATTTTAATAGTAAATACTTTTATTCTTAAGGCTATTATAATAATTTTAAGGTTATATTATTTAGTAATTCTTATTTATTTATCTCTAACTAATATTTATAAAGTATTATATAAAATAATATATTTATATCCTCATTAATATTAATATCATAAGCTACTTAAATAATTAATAATAGTTTAATTTAATTATTTTATTAATTATTAATATAGCTTTATAAATATTACTTAAATGTTTAATTTAGTCTTTTAATTTATTTATTTATTTAAAGATATGTTATTATAAATAACTTTTACTTAATTCCTAACTTCTTTATTAAACTTATTTAAAACTTAAATATAAAGAGCTTATTTTTATTTAAGATTATTCGTTTAAATAAGCTATGCTTATTAAAGATTTTTTATATAAATACAAATATAAGCTATTTTATAATATTATTTATTTTATATAAGATAAAATACTTATATTTAATAAATTTATTAATAATAACTTATATAATATTATATTAAGATCTTATTATAAAATCCTTTAAGATAAATAAGCCTATGATAAAATCTTATATAATAATATCTTATAATTTATTTAATATTTTAATTAATTAAAATAAACTATATAATTTATATTTAACTCTTTTGATTTTATTATAAATATTATATTCCTTAATAACTTTAATAATCGTTTTTTAATATTTAAAAAATCATAAGTTTTTTAAATCCTTTTAATTATTTTAAATATTCCTTAATATTTATATAAGGGATATTCGTAAAATTCCTTCATAAATATTTCCTTAATTTTATTAAGAATATATATTTTATTTTAAAATAATAACGTTTTATTTAATCTTCTTTATTAATATAATTCTTTTAACTTTTAATAATTATAAATATTTTTAAATCTTTATATTTAATTATCTTTATTAACTTAAATATATATTAAGATAACTATTCCATTATTTTATTATTTTAACATTTAAATATTTCTTTTTTTAACCTTAATATTGTAATCTTCTTTTTAACTAAAAAAATTTATTTGGATATTTTCTTTCCCTTTAATATAATAAATCTTAAAGTTAAATTAAAATAAAAAAATTATTTATTTTTTATATCTTTAGTTAAGTTTTTAAGTTATTATAAACTATATTAAATTTTTATGGTTTAAGTAAATATTAATAAATTCTTTAATTTTATTAAGTTATAATTATTATTTTTTTAGTGCTTAAATAATTACTAATAATTCTTTATTATAGATCTTATATTTAAGCTTTATATTATATAGTATTTTTAAATAATACGCGATTAAGTATTATTTTTCATTATTTTTAAGTTATTTTAAAATTATTTTAACCGTTATATTGAATGCATTTATCTTAAATCTTTTTTTTATTATTATTTAGGAATTTATATATTACCTTATTTATAATAACCTTTTTAATTTCATTAAAGGCCTTCCTTATCCTTTTAATAAATTTAAAAAATCCTTTCTAATTTTTTAAAATAATTAGTTTTATTAAAGGTTTAACGATTACTTTAAAATTTATAATTAATCCTTGGACGTAATTAATAAAGCCATAGAATATTTATATATTCATAATGCTTTTTGATTTAAGTTAATTCCTAATTATTATTATCTTTTCCTTTTAAATTTAAATTTCTCTTAAGATTATTATAAATCTTAAGTAATTAAATTTCTTAATATATTATTTATTTTTAATAAAATAAATTAATAAATTAACCCTTTCTAAGGCTTTTAATATTAATAATATATATTATTAATATTCTTTTTCATTTTTAAAATAAATAAATATATTGTCCAAATAAATGAATATAAATTTATTTAAATACTTTTTAAATATTATTATAATTATATATTAAAAGGTTATTAATGCATTAATAAGTTTAAAAGATATAACCTTATATTTATAGTATTTATATATCGTTTTAAAAGCTATATATTATTTATATCCTTTAATTATTTATATTATATAATAGCCGTCTTTAAAGTTTAAGGCTATAAAAATCTTAACCTTATTAATTTATCCTCTTATAAGCTTAATTAAAGGTAATATATATTTATTTTTTAATAATATTATTAAAATATTAATAATTAATAACTTTTCTTTATATAAGTTTTTTATCCTTATTAACTTTTTAATTATTATCTTTATTTACCTTAAATATTATTATAATTAAATATTTTAACAATAATTTTAATTTTTAAATATATTCTTTTTTAAGGCTTTATTAAATACTTTTTTAAAATACTTATAACTTTTCCTAATTTATTAAATATATTAAAAATAGTTTAAGATATTATTCTTTTTTAAGGTATATTTTATAATCTTATTAATTATATTTTAATAATTTTTCTTTTATTTTATTTCTAAATAATTTATAAAATCGCAAATATTTGTATAATATTTTACGCAATGAATCTTTAAATTAAGAAGCTTAAATTATATAAGTAATATTATTTACTTCTATTTTTTTATTTTAAAAGTTACATATATTATTTCTTTAATAAGTTTTAAAGGCTAACTCTTTTAAATAATCCCATTAAAAATAACTTATTTTTTAATATATTTTTAAATTGCTTTATTTAAGCTAATTCATTTCTAAGATAAGGTTATAATAATTAATATTAGCTATATTAAAACTAATAATATTTTAATATCTTTGAATTTTTAAATTAAATAATATTATTTCTTATAATATTCTGCCATTTTTATAAGTTATAATACTTTCATTAAAAGTAATTAGCTTATAAGATTATTATTTATATTTTTAAGGAATTTTATCCCTTTTAATTACTTTTATTAACATATAACTTAATTTTATTCTTAAATTTATTAAGGCTTAGTACTTTTTATCCTTATATTTAATTTAAACTATAATTTATTTCTTTTTTTTAAAGTTAATTTTTACTTTAAATAAAAACTTTCTTTTCCTAGCTCTTTAATGCCTTAATAATAAGGGCTTTAATCGTTTTTTAATTTTTACTAATAATTCCCGTTATTAGAATATTCCTTAAAGAATATTTATTATTTTAATCTTAAAAGATTAAGTCTTTATGCTTTAGCTTTTCTAATGGTATATTCTTAATATTTATTATTATAATAATCTCGTTAATCCTTTATATAATAATTAATATTTAAAAAATACTTTTTTATAATATATTTATTTAATTAATCATTAATTTTATTTTAAAATTTATTAATAATTAATTATAATTTAAGGTTAATATAAGCTAAATATAAAAGTTTTTAACGTATTATAAAATATTACTCTTATTTTTTTAAATTTAAAATATTAAATAATTTTAATATTAAGAAATAAGTAATATAATATTAGGGAAATTTAAGGTATTTTTAACTTTATTAATATTAATTTCGGAATTATTAAAATACTTTAATAATTATTTTTATATACTTTAATTTTAAATTAATCTTAATATTAAATAACTTTAAGCTATATGATTATTTTTCTTATAATTAATTAAATATATAATATATTATTTATAATTACCGTTTAACTTTTTTTCTATTTACCTTTATAATTAATATATTATAAAGATTATAAAATATATTAATATAATATATATATTCTTATATAATAACTTTTTAACTAATATTAAATCGTAAATATTAAAAATATGCTTATAAATATTCTTTTTATACATTATAATTATATAAATATTTTTTAAGTTTTAAAAACTTATCGTTAAAATTTCCGTAGGGATAATAGTATTGATTATTCTTTAAGTTTTAATGTATAAAATATAAATTATTTTAATAAAAGATTTAATATAAATTATTATATTTTTTTAATAATATTTTTTATAATTAGAATTTTTATAATATTTTTAATATTTTACTTTATATATTACCTTAATTAAGGCTTTAGCTTTACTTAAGGTTAATTCCTTAAGGTATTTAACTTAATGGCTTAGGTATATTATTAAGCTAATTTTATAATATTTATAACCGTTTATAATAATAAATAACAATTTCAGATATTTTAAATAAAATTAATAAGCGTAAAATTTAACTCCTTAATAAACTTTATATTTATTAACTTTTAAATTTTTTTCTTAAATTATTTAATTAATTATAATAGTAAATATATTATTAATCTTTTTATTATTTATAATAACTTTTAATACTTTTTTATTTTAAAATATTCTTCCTTTATATACTTTAGGTTTTTTATTTCGATATTTATTTTTATAATATTTTATCTTTTTGCAATTATAATATTTAATTTTAGATTTATTTTAAGGTTTCTTTCTTTAAGCTTAAGACTTATTAAATTTAATTAAATTAAACTTAATTTTGATATTTTTTTATAATTTTTTAAAATTAATTTGCTTATTTTTATTAAATTAATACTTTTTAATCTTTTATAATAAAATTTTCCGCTTTTTAAGATATTATTTAAAGTTCTTATTAATAATAATAATAACTTTTTTAATAAAAGTATTAAATTATTTAAAATTCCTTTATTTATATAAATTATTATTATAAAATTTATTTTTAATATGTTTTTTTAATCCTTAATAAAAGGGATAAAAGAAACTTTTAATTAATAGTTTAAATTAAATAGTTAATTTCTTAAACTTAATAATATAATTTAATATAAACTTATTTTATTAAAGATAATATAATTTAATTTTAGCCTTTTATTATTAAATAAAGTTTTTAAATATAAGTTTAAATTTTTCTTTAAAATTTAAGAATTTTTTAAAAATATATTTAATTTCTTCTTTAATATTATTATGATTTTTAACTTAATCCTTAAAAATTAAAAAGAATTAATTAAATATTAACCCATTTAATAGTTAAAATGTAATTAAGATCTTTTAATATTTTATTATTATTAAGCTTTAATAAAATTAAAAATATGTTTTAATTTAAATTAAAAAATTATTAAAATTTTCCTTTTTATTATATATATCTCTTAAAAAAAGTTAATTTAAATTTTTTAACCTTTAATATGTTTATATTATTGTTATTATTCAAATTTAGGTTTAAGTTTTTTAAAAGTTTTAATATTTTAAATAATTTTAAAGGATATTATATTAAAGGCTTTAAAGGTTAAGATTAAAATATTAAAATCTTTGAGAATTAAAGTATTAATTTTTTTTTACTTTCTTTATTATTATTGCTTTTTTTATTATTTTTTTCTTTTATTTTTTTTAAAATAAATATTTATTTTCCTTTAAAAATAATAATTAATAAGAATATATTTAAGGGTTTAATAACCTTAAATGTTATTGTAATAATTTTTTATATTAGTTTTTTTATATAAGGAAATATTTATAGTTTTGCCTTTTATAATAATGTTATTAATAATAATTATAAAGTAATTAAAGTTTATTATTATTTTTTTAATTTAAAAAGTATTTTTTTAAGAATTATTTATAAATAAGTTTTTTTCTTAATTAATATTTAATATTAATTAAGGAAATTATTAAAATATTATAATTTTATTTATTATTTTTAATTAATAACTTTTATAAATTAATATATATTTTAAAATCTTTAATTTTATAAAATAATAATATTTAAAGATTAATTAAAAATAATTTTTAATTATAAAGAAAATTTTAAAATATTTCTTATTTAAGAAAAAGTAAATATTGAAATTAATAATTTAAAAAGAAAAATATTATTTTAATAATATTATATTTTAATAATGTTTTACTTTATGTGTATTACTTAATATTCTTTTTAAAGAAATATAAATAACTTTAAAAATAAAAAGTACTTTTAGTTAAGATTTATATTATTTAAAAGGGTTAATTAAAGCGATTTTAATAATATAGGTTTCATTATGTTATATTTATTTTTAAGCGTTAAATTTAACTAAGAAAGTAAATAGCAGTTAAAGCTTTATGTCACGTGGTTTTCTTAGCTTACTACATCGTATCTCACATACATACATACGTACTAACTAAATTAAACTAATTAAATTAAACTAATTAAATTAAACTAATTAAATTAAACTAATTAAATTAAACTAATTAAATTAAACTAACTAAATTAAACTAATTAAATAAAACTAATTAAATAAAATTAACTAAATAAAATTAATTAAATAAAATAAAACTTATTATAATAATTATTATAATAGTTGTTATAAGTGGTTAAGTAAAAGAAAAGCATGTGATAAAAGCTTTAATTATTATTCACTTTCTTATTTATATTTAACGCTTAAAAGGAAATATAACATAATAAAACTTATATTATTAAAATTGTTTTAATTAACTCTTTTAAATAATATAAATCTTAATTAAAGGCATTCTTTATTTCTAAAGTTATTTCTATTTCTTTAAAGGGAGTTTTAAATGCAACGTTGTAATTAATATAGTTAATTAAAGTAAAGGAAATTTTTAAAGTAAAATATTATTAAAATGTAATACTATTAAAATAATATTTTTCTTTAAAAAATAAATAATTAAATATATAAAGAAATCTTTATTTTTATTATATTAATTTTTTTATACTTTTTATTTTATTACTTTATAATATTTTAAAAATATTAAAAAGCTTTTTTTACTTTATTACGTTAATAAAGTTATAAATTTTAACGATATTTTATTATGTTTTAAAAATATTATAAAGTATTTATTCTTTTAAAATGTTTTGTTAATAAATTTTTACCTTAAGTTTTTTCTTAAGTTATAATATATTATTATTATATTTTTAATAAATTATTAATAATTTAATATTCTTTTATTAATAATTTTAAGCTTTTATTTTAATTTATTTTACTTATTTTATTATTTTATTTTTTATTTTTTTAATAATTTTATTAAAGTTTTATTATTTTAATAATATTAAATTTTAATAATACCTTATATTTTTAAAAGTTCTTTTAAAAAAATAATATAAAATTAAAAATAACTTTAGCAATATTAAATTAATTTAATTTAAATTTATATTCTTTAGAAAAGTTAAATTAAGCGATTTCAAAAATATAAGTTTTATATTAATATAGCTAATATTAAGCATACAAATTAAATATAAAAGTAAGTAATAATTAAAACCTTTATTACGTAGCTTTCCTTTTACTTAACTACCATATCTTACGTACATACAAATTATTTAACTAGTTAAATAGCTAATTAAATAGTTAATTAAATAACTAATTAAATAGTTAACTAAATAACTAATTAAATAGTTAATTAAATAGCTAATTAAATAATTAATTAAATAGCTAATTAAATTAAATTAATTAAATAACTAATTAAATTAAACTAAACTAACTATATTAAACTAATTAAATTAAACCTATTATAATAGCTGTTATAAGTATTAAGAAAAGGAAAAGGTATTATATAATAGCTTTAAAGAGCCGATTTTTTCTTTTAGCTTTTATAACTTAACAACGTTACTAAGAAAAGGTGTACTAAGATATAATTTATATTGTTAAAGTCGCTTTAACTAGCCCTTTTAAAGAATATAAACCTAAATTAATTTAATATTATATTTTTAAAGTTATTCCTATATTTTTATTACTCGTTAAAAAAAGCTTTTAATAAGGTAAAGTATTATTAAAATTTAATACTATTAAAATAACAAAACTTTTTTATTAAAGCTAATAAGCTTAATATAACTTTTAAACTTTATTACCCTTATATTAAGGTATAAATTAATTAATAAATATTTTATTTTATTTTTTAATTATATAATTAAAGTAACTTTATATACTTTGCTTATTTTTTATAAACATTTTAATTATATAAGGCTTAACTTATTTATTAAACTTTTAACTTTAAATTTTTAATTTATAATATATTATATCGTTACTTTATATGTTATAATATTTTTAATAACTTTTATATATATTTCTTTTACTTTAAAAACGTTATATCCTTAAGTATTAACTATTAATTTAAATAATATATATTATTAATATTTTATCTTTATTTTAATAACTTTTAAATATTATTTTCACTTTAACTTTTTATTTAATTAAATCCTTAAGAATTTTATACTCTTTAATAACTTAATAATAATATTTTCTAAGATTATTATATTCTTTATTAAAGTATAAACTTTTATAAAATATATTAGTTTACTTTTTTTATAATATAAAGGTTATTTTATAATAAGTCGTTTAAGATTTATAAATTTTATAAGTTTTTCCTAACTTTCTACAATTTTCTTTAATAATTTTTAATATTATTAATAAGTTTATATTATTTATAAATCTTATTATTAAAATACCTTTTTATTTTAATTCTTTATATAATATAATAATATAAAATATAAATAAAATAAGCGATAATAATAATCCTTATAATACTTTAATAATAACTTAATAGCCTTTTATTATTATATTATTAAATATTAGCTTAACTTTTTTATTTATTATAAAATTATTTACTTATTTAATTATTTAATATAAAAAGCCTTTTATAAAAAATATATATTTTATTCTTTATAATATAATATTATTAAATGCCTTAAAATATTTAATTATAAAAATAATACTATAATATTATAATTTTATATAAAGAAAATTCCTTTTGTAATTATCCTTATTATTATTTTTATAAACTTATAAGCTTTATTTCCTATTTATTCTTTAAGGAATAAATATTATATTTTTATTATAATAATAATTTATATTTTTATTACCTTTTTTATTATTTTACTTATAATATTTAAAAATATTATCAGCTTATATATATTTAAAAAATTTATTCTTCCTTAATCCTTTCTAATTTAAAAAGAATTATAATTAATATTTAATAAAACGCCTTAAGGTAATAATTAAATATAAAACTTTATATAATTATAATAGTTAATGTATAATATATTAACTTTTTATAAACTTTTATATATTTAATAAATAAGATATTTTCTCTTAATTTTTTAAGCCTTAATCTTTTTAATTATATCTTTAATTCTTTTCTATTTAATTAGTTTTAATATTATAAATACTTTATTTATAAGTTATTAATTTATTAAGTTAAAAGGTATGTTTGTAAGGTTAATTTATAAGTAAGGAAAAAATTATTCTAATAATATATTACTTTTATTTTAATAACTTTTTACCTAACGTATTCCACAATTGAGTCGAACACCTAATTGAGTTGAACACTTTTTACGACCTCGCAACTTTAATTAAGTAGAACATAACCACAACGCATTAAAATCAATTGCAAATTAGATTAATCCTCTTCATTAGACGTCTCTATAACCTCCTCGCAGGTTCTTGCATTGTGTCCTGTCTTGCCGCATACTCCACAGCGCCTTGCACCTCCCTTTGCCCTTTTGCGACGACCACCTTCTTCACCTTCAATTGCATCCGTAGCCTCAATATCTCCTCTCTGCTCTCGTAGAACTTGACCTTCCTTATAAGTAAGAGATCCTCCTTCGTATAAGCGTTTGTTTTTTATCCTGCGACGCTTGCTAAGTAGGTGATTTGTCTCTTCTAACTCAGACATCCGATCCGTCAAAATCGCTACCTGGTGTGTTAACTTATAAGTAGCCTTTGACATTTTGCCTAGGGCTTCTACAATTGATGTTGGGGAGCTAGCTTGATGGTTAATGATTCTATTTTTGACGTAAATAGATTGCTCAACCACATCTTTGAGGTTGGTTGGCGTCTTCGAAATCCAAGATGTATCAGGTAGATCACCCTCCGGCGAGGGAGTTCGGACTACTGGCGCTGCATCAAGCTGTGAAATAATATGATCTGGGTTTAATGGGACTAAACCAGTGCCTCTAAATCTAGATCGAATGTTGTCTTCTGTAAAAGCAGTAAAAAACGCGTTGTGGAAGGCGATGAAGAAATCCTCCTTTGCGATGTGTGTTATAAACCGTCGCATCAAAGCTTCGATTTCAACATCATATGCGCGTTTTAGGACGGAAAAAACGCCTATATCGAGAGGCTGGAGCTTGTGGGACGAATGGGGAGGCATACAAAGAGGAATGATGTCGTTGTCGCGGCAGAATTGATCAAAATCTGAAGAATGATGGCTCTCATGGCCATCCAAGATGAGTAGGCGTTTTGAACCCTTTGTTCGGGTCCTGGTATGCTTATCGAAATGTTTTAGCCATTCCATAGCAATCTCATTTGTTGTCCATCCATTATTTGAGACTGAAATGACCCAATCGGGTGGAAATCCGCTGTCGCGATACCAAGATGCGAGGTGATTTTTCCCTGCCACGATGATCCATGGAGGAATGGCCCAACCTTGAGAATTGACGGCCTGTATAACTGTAGACCATTCCCGATTGCCTTGTTGGCTTTGCCTAGGCCTTGATCTCTTTTCAGAGCTTGTGACAACCATTCCTGCTGATGCAATTATACCCATCATGAACCCGGTCTCGTCGAAGTTGTAGATATCCTCCTCTTGTATGCCATACTTCGCAATTGTATCTCGAACAAGGCCAAACCACTTCCGATACGCATCTGGATCTTCAGATAAGACTCTCTGGTAATTGATTCTTCGATTGAAACGCGTCTTGAGCTCTGGTTGTCGTTTAATAAAGTTGGAAGCCCAGTTCTTCCCGACGCGTCCCGCGTCGCGTTCGCGTAGCAGTATATTCGCCATTTCTTCAACGTTTCGAACCCGGGGAGGAAATGCTCGCGCATCTAGGTCGAGAATGTGTTGGACAATCACCTCCTCTTCTGCTAGAGTTAGCTTTAGACGAGGATGGATAATATCGCGTTTAGATGGTACGCCGTTCATCCTGTTGTGTAGGGTGGATAGAGGGATATTGTAGATCTTGGCAACGCGTCTTAAGCTAAGTTGTTGGTCTTGTTTTAAAGCTTGAATGGCAAGGTTTAATCTAGTATCTTTAGATAATTCAGACATGTTGTGGTTGTGGATAAATGTATAAGTAAATGAAGTAGGTGTTAGGAAAGTTAAAAAGTGTTCGACTCAATTGGGTGTTCGACTCAATTGTGGAATACGTTATTATTC
The DNA here is from genome assembly GCA_023628415.1 of Hypoxylon sp. PDH2405. NCBI lineage: Eukaryota > Fungi > Ascomycota > Sordariomycetes > Xylariales > Hypoxylaceae > Hypoxylon > Hypoxylon sp. PDH2405. The sequence goes on along the minus strand of JAMAKT010000149.1, from coordinate 15,485 downwards.
TTTTTATAAGTTTTTCCTTAAGGTTAAAAGATATTTATTTTAATTTTATTATTAACTTTTTAATTTAACCTATTATTTTAGGAATTATAACTTTTTATTATTATTTAATACTTTTATTATAACGCTTTAAAAATAATCTCTTTTTATTTTATATATTATTCCTTTAAAAGCTTTATTACTTTACTTTAAAGCCTCTTAAAAATGATTTATATATTAATTACTTTATTATCTTCTTTATTAGGTTATATATTATCTTATATTTTTAATTTTATTATTTTATTATTAAGTTATTTTATTATATAATATTTTCCATTATAATATTATTACTTTAATTATTTTCTATAATTTTATAATTAAGTATTATATATAATTATTCATATTTTCTAACATATTAAAGCCATTAGGTATAATTAACCTCTTATATTTAATTATAATTAATTTTTATCTAATTTTTTTATACTTTACTTATTAATATTTTATATTTTAATAATAAGTTATTATTAACTTAAATTATTATTTCTTATATTATATAATTTAAGCCTTTCCAATTTAATATTATTAGTTTAAAGCTTTAAAACCTTTCATTTATTTAAGTTAAATTTAAAATTAAATCTTTTTAATTTTATTTTTATTTTATTAACATATTTTTTTATATTATTAATATAAGTTACCATTATATTATTAATATTAATATTTCCTTTAAGTTTCTTTAAGTATTATTATCCTTATCTTATAAAAGGTAATATATATTAAAGTTATTAATTATTATATTTATATCTTTTTTATATATATATAATTAATAATATTAAATTCCTTTTAAATTTCCTTAAGGATTTAATATAAATTAATTATATCATTATATTCTCATTATTAATTTATAGGATAATTATAGCTTAATTTTACTTAACTTTACTCCGTTAATAATTCTTATTAATTCTTTTATTTATATATATTATTACTTTACTTATATTCTTTTAAATTATATAATAATTATTTAGTTTTAAGTAATAAAGCCTTTTATTTATAAAGTAAAATTCTTAAATTATTATTAATTTATTATTATATTAACTTTTTAATATTTATAATATAATAACCTTAATATTTACTACATTTTAATAAATTATTTTAATATTATTTATTAAGTATTTTTTAGGTTTTAAGGATTAACAATATTTTATAATCTTATTATTAATGGTTTTAATCTTATTTAAAGTAAATTTATAATTATAATTAAAAGGTTTATAAAATAATTATAAATTAATAATAACTTATTAATAATTTATATTTAACTTTAGGACTTATATAATTTACTTTTTCTTAAAAATTTTAATTATAACATATTTTATAATTAATTAAAATACCTAATTAATTAGAATATTCTTTAATTTTCCTAACATTTACTTTATTTACTCATATATTTATTCATAATCATAATATATTTAAATTATTTAAAGATATTAAATTAAACCTTATTATTTAAGCTTTAAAATAAAACTAAAAACTTAAAATATATTATTAAAATTTATAACATCCCTTTACCCATTATATATAATAAGATAAATAATATATAATTTAAAGTTAATATTATACCTCTTTAATAAAGATTAATTCTAATAAAAGAAAAAATAATTATTAAATATATTCTTAACTTAAATATATAAATATTTTCTCTGTAAATTTAAAATATTAAAGAAATAACAAATATATTACTATATAAACATAATATAAAACATATTAAGAAAAATTAAGCTTTTAACTTTATTAAATAATAACCAAAGTTTAAAACGTATTTTAATTAAAGAATTAATTATTAAAGAGTTTTATTTAAAAATTTAAATATATATTAAAAATAATTTAGCTTTATTTAAAATATAATTATAAAATATAACATATAAAAGGAAAATATTTATAACTTTAATAAAATTAAGTTTATAATAAATATAATTATAATAATAAAAATAATTATTATAAGCTTTAAAAAGAAATTAAAGCTTAGATAAAGTTAATAAAATAATTAAGAATAATTTATAATTATATAAGTTATTAATTCTTAAAGTTAAATTATTCTTTTATAAATTATTATAATGGGGAAAAATTACCTTATATTTTAATATTATAATAATAAATTTCTACTTAATTAAATTATTTTAATTTTAAATAATGAATAAATAATAAATAAAATTATTATAAAATGGCTAAAATATTTTAATAAATATATTAAGAATTAAATAAAAGGTTTAAAATATTTATTCATTTTAAATAGTTATAAAAGCTATTATTTTTCAAATTTTAATAAATTTTATTATAATAATAATATTATTTCTTTTTATATATTTCCTTATTTATTCCATAAGTTTTAATCTTTTAATATAAGCATTTTTCCATCCTAAAATGCGTATATAATATTAAAATTAAAGCTTTAATATAATAATTTATAACTTATATTATAAAGGAGAATTTTTTTATTGCTTTTTATAATACGTTTTTTATTATTTTTATAAAAAATAATATTTAATTTAACTTTAAAGGCATTAATTTAATTTTATTAAACTTAAATTATATTATTTTATAACTTAATATAACGTTAATAATTCAAACTTCCTTATCGAAAGTAAATTTACTTAATATATTTTAAGCTTTTAAAATATTAATTAATATTAAAGAAATAATTTTATAATTTATATATATTAAAAATAAAATTATTAATTATTAAATTAACTTTTTAATATTAATTATAAACGCTTTTGAACTTTTTCATTAAATACTAAGCTAAAACTTAGTAAAAAGGATAATAATTTATTAAATTTATTAAATTATAACTAGCATAAAAGCGCTATACGCTCGTATCGTTATTATAATATTAGTATAAAGTATAGTTAAGGAGGTGCTAATAAAGGATATACGTATTTTTAATAAAACGCGTACGAATTAATAATATGTTATTAAAGATAACAATAACAAAAATAAAAATAAAAATAAATAAAAATAATAATATAATTAAAGCGAAATTAATATAATTAAAGCATTCTTTAATAAATTAATAAAAATAATAAAAGAAAATATAAAAAGTAAAGTAAAGGAAGTATAAAAAGAAATTATTAAAATAATTAAATAATTTATTAATAATAAATTAATAAAAAAGTAATAATAAGTTATAATAATAAATATTAATAAGGTAAAAAAAACTATTATAATAATAAAATTAAATATATTATAAATAATAAAGAATAAAATTATTAATATTATATTAATAAGTTTGTTATATATTAATATTAATTTAATGAAAATATAGGTATATATAATTATTAAAAGCTTTAATTAATAAATATTTATATTAGTTATTTTAATTAAAAGATTATAAGAAATAATAATAAAGGGAGTATAAGCTTAGGAAAACTTAATTAAAAGAAGCATTAAAAAGATAATATAAGTAATAAATAAGTTATTTAAAAAAGAAAAGGTTATTATAATAAAATAATTATAAAGTAATAATATAATATTAATGTTTTAACTTAAAGTTATTAAATATAAGGAAAATTAAGAATAAATAAAAATAATATTTAAAATATAAGTAATAAGTATAAATTATTCCTTTCTAATTATTATAAAAAGCCTTAAAGTGAATAAGTTATAAAATGCTTATACTTTATTAATAAATCTTTTAAAGAAATTATAAAAATAAAATATATAAGTAATTAAAGTTATTAAATTTATATATTATAAGAATTTTAAGATTAGATTTACTATATTATTTATATATGTTAATAATTTATTAATAGCTTAATAATTATATAATAATAAATTAATATAAAGGGCGGAAATATTCTAATATAAATCTTTTTTAAAGGAAGTTAAAGTAAAGTAATATTTTAAATATTATAAATTTAATTATATAATAAAATATTATAAAGAATAAGCTAAATATAATAAATATATTAGCTTAATATATAAAGGAAGAAATTATAATTATTTAAATATACTTTGTTATTGCAATTATAATAAAAAATATCTAGCATAAAAAGCCAAATGTTTAGTAGTTTAAGAAATAAGAAATAAAGCTTATAAGGCATATATATATAAGCCTTAATAATTTTAAAAATGTAATATATTTAATATTATATTTAAGGGGTAATATTATACTTTTTATAAAGTATTAATATTGGTAATATTATAAAGTTATATTATTAATATTTTATTAAAAAATACCTTAAACTTATTTAATATATAGCTAAAAACCTTATGAAAAAGTAGATTATATAAATCTTAAAGTTAAGTATAAATTATTAATAAATTACGTTTAATTTATAACTATTTTATAAGCCTTTTAATTATAAGTATAAAACCATTTTAAATAAAATTAAAGCTATTAATAATAAAACCGTAAAATATTATTAACCCCTAAAACTTAAGAAATATTTAATAAATAATATTAAGATAACTTATTAAAACGTAATAAATATTAGAACTATTATATTATAAATATTAAAGAATTAATATAATAATAAATTAATAATAATTTAAAAACTTTATTTTATAAATAAAAAGCCTTATTATTTAAAGGTAAATAATTATTATATGGTTTAAAGGGATATAAATAAGGTAATAATATATATAAATAAAAGAATTAATAAGAGTTGTTAACAAAATAAGGTTAGGTATAATTAAGTTATAGTTACCTTATAAATTAATAATAAAAATATAATAATATAATTAGTTTATATTAAACCCTTAAGGGAAATTAAAAGAAATTTAATATTATTAATTATATAAAGAAAGAAAAAAAATATAAATATAATAATTAATAACTTTAATATATATTATCTTTTATAAGATAAGGATAATTATACTTAAGGAAATTTAAAAGAAATACTAATATTAATAATATAATAATAACTTATATTAATAATATAAAAAGGAATATTAATAAAATAAAAATAAAACCAAAAAGATTTAACTTTAAATTTAACTTAAGTAAATAAAAGGCTTTAAAGCTTTAAACTAATACTATTAAATTAAGAAGATTTAAATTATATAGTATAAAAGATAAAAGTTTAAATTAATAACAATTTATTACTAAAATATAAGATATTAATAAATAAGGTATAAAAAGAATTAAATAAGGGATTAATTATAACCAAATATAAAAGATTAATTATATTTAATAACTTTAATATATTAAAAAATATAAATAACTATATATAATACTTAATTATAAAATTATAAAGAATAATTAAAGCAATAATATTACAACGAAAAATATTATATAATAAAATAATTTAATAATAGAATAATAAAATTAAAGACGTTAAATAAAATATAATTTAATAAAGGAGGAAATAAGTTAACCAATATATAAACCATTCATAAAAAGCTTTAAAATAAAGTAATAAAGCCTTTAAAGGAATAATATATAAAGCAAAAAGAAATTATTTTTAAAACGTTAAAATAAAAGCATTAAATAATAATAAGAAATTATAATCTTTAAAATGATAAATTAAGCTAGAAAACTAACAATAAAATCAAAATAAATATCTCCTAACTTTAAAAAAAATTTATAAAAAAATAATAAATAAAGAATTATTAAAATAAAAATAATATATTATTAAAACAATTTTTCTCCTACCTTTAAATTAACCTTATGAATATATTAATTAACTTAATAAAATAATAACCCTTAAATAAGACATTTATAATATTAAAATTAATAAAATAAAAATAAATTAAGGATATAATTAAGAAGATTAAAGCTTAAAAAATATTAAAAAAAGATATTTTATTTATAAAATATATAAAAGCTTATAAAAAGTTAATATATTATATGTTAATTATTATAATTATATAAAACTTTATATTTAACTATTATCCTAAGGTATTTTATTAAATATTAATTATAATCCTTTTTAAATTAAGAAAAATAAAAAAAGAATAAACTTTCTTAAATATATATAAGCTTATAATATTCTTAAATATTATAAATAAAATAATAAAAAAGGTAATAATTATATAAATTATTATTATAATAAAAATATAACGTTTATTCCTTAATAAATAAATAAAAAATAAAGCTTATAAGTTTATAAAGATAATAATAAGAATAATTATAAAGGGAACTTTCTTTATATGGAATTATAACGTTATAATATTACTCTTATAATTAAATATTTTTAAGATATTTAATAATATTATATTGTAAAGAATAAAATATATATTTCTTATAAAAGACTTTTTATATTAAGTGATTAAATAAGTAAATAACTTTATAATAAATAAAGAAATTAAATTAATATTTAATAATATAATAATAAAGAATTATTAAATTATTATAAGAATATTATAAAGGTTATTATTATCCCCTATTTTATTTATACTTTATATTATTACACTATATAAAAAATTAGAATAAAAAAATATTTTAATAATAGGATTTATAAATAATATAAATTTATTAATAACGTTAAAAATTATTAATAAGAATTATAAAAAATTAAGAGAAGTTTATAAAATATATAAATTATAAGTAATTTATTATAGGATAATCTTTATATTATAAAAGAATAAATTAATATATTTTATAAAAGCTTATATATTAATAAAAGATATAATAATCTTAAATAATATTACCATTAAATTATTAGAAAAATATTAGATTCTTAAAGATTTAATTAAATAAAAAGTTAAAATAAAAATAATATTTAAAAACTATTAAAATAAAGATAAAATGTTAATAATATATATTATCTAAATTAATTATTAATATTTAAAGATATAATACTTTTAAAATAAAGGAGATATATATAAAAGTTATTAAAAACGTTATAATATATAAAGTAATAATATAATATATTATAAGTAAAGGATTTAAAGCTTAAGGCTTAATAAAAAAACTAAACTTCATATAATTAAAATACTTATAAGAAATGAATAAAGCATATAAAACTATTTTAATTATATAATTAGAAAATAAGATAAAATATTTACTAATTAACTTATACTTAAATATAAAAATAATAAAGTTTAAAAACTAAGTTAAGCTTATTAACTTTAATAAAGTTATTAAGAAAATAAAAGATAAAATAATAAAATAAATAAGGTAAGTTAAAATAAAGATTTGAGATTGTTAATAAAGAAATATTAATCTATTAATAACTTATTAAAAATATAATAATAATATTAAAAAAACCTAATTTAAGAAATGATTTATAATTAATAATAATTTAAAAAATACCATAATATAAAAATAATAAATAATATATAAATGAATGAGATAAAGGTAAAATATTATTATAATAAAAGCTATTTTATAAGATATTAAAATAAAAGAATAATATTATAAATTAAGGAAATATAAAACATTAATCTTTATATAAATATATATTAAAAAGATAAGGCTTAAAATATTCCTATTTAATAAAAATATATAAGGTATAACTATCTTTAAGTATAAATATAATAAAAAAGAAACCATATATTATATTATAATAAATTATCTTTAATATATTAAAATAAAATAAACACTTTATTAATAAATAATTTTAAAAGCTTTATTTATATAGAGAAATTATAAAAAAGCCCTAATTAATCTTAATAAAATAAGGATTATTATTAAATAATTCCTTTAAAAGAAATTCCTACTAATATATAATATAACTTTAATAATAATATTATAAAAGATAATATAAAAAATAAAGCAAAAAAAGAATAAAATGTTAATATATTAATAGTAATAAATTAATAATAATAAATATATAATTATAAATATTAAACCTTAATAAATTAAAAATATAAAGTTTAAAAATACTAATAATAATAATAATATATTTAATAAAGCTTAATATAATTATATAAAATTAAAGCTTTTTATTAAGAAGGAAGGGTTAATTAATTAAGAATATATCCCCTTATTATATCCCTATTTTATTAATAATAACTTATTAAAGCTTTATTTTAAATTTAAACTTAATTAGCTCTTAATGTTAATATTCTTTATTATTAAGGAATAATTAACATTCCTAAGCCTTTTAAAATATATATTAATTTTAATTATTTTATATATTATTAATAAGAAACCTATAATATAATATTAATATACTTATATTATAATATATATTTTATAAATAAAGGTTTAAGAAATATTTTTATTAATTTTAAAACTATAAAGCATAAGCCTTTAAACTTAATACCTTATTTAATTTATATAAATGAAAAGAATATTAATATTATAATTCCGTTATTTTAAAGCTATAATATAAGCAATTTATTATTTTTATAACCTTAATTTAAAAATTATAAGAATATTAATAATAATTTTAAGCTAATGTTTTATTATTAGTAAAAGGAATTTCCTTAAATAAAAGCTTTATTTAAAATATATATTATATAAGGGCCATTATATTATCCTTTATATTAAAAGTAAATTAAAAATAAAGAAATTAATAAAAATTAATAAAATATTAATAATAAAATAATAAAATATTTATATTAATATAAATCTTCTTAATAATATTATGATGATTATAAATTTATAATAAGGTATAATTAAAGTTATAAAAAAACTTTAATAATTAACCATAAATAAATTATTACTTATTATAAATATAATAGAAATAAAATATATAAAAAATGTTAAAAATATATTATTTAAGTTAAAATTTAACTTAACAATTATTTAATATAATAAATAAAAAATATTAAATTAATAATATAATATTAAAAAAGTTAAAAAACGTTAAAAAAGATATTAAAAAAAGAAATTATTTATAATAATTTATAAGAATAAATAATTATTATATATAAAAATAAATAATAAAGGTTTAATAGCTTTTAATATAACATTAAAATAATTATATTAATTAATAAAATAATAACTTTAATAAAACCTTATTATTAAAGATAAAATTAAGGAAAAAATAAATAAAACTATTTTAATAAACTATAAATATATTAATAATAAGTTGTAAATAATTTATAATAATATTATAAAAGCTTATATAAGCTTAAAAAACTATATAAATTAAAAAACCTTTATGTGTAATAATATTTTTATTTTCTTTATTCTTTTTTACTTATTTTTATTAAAAGAATAAACTTTTAAAGTTAAAGAATAGTAAATAATATAATTATGTAATATAAGCGGAAAAATATTAAAATGATATAAGTTTCATTAATAAAACATAATTCTTATTTAAAGATTTATTAAATAATAAAACCATATATTTTTTATAAAATAATACTTATTATAAAGTAATCTTATATATATATAAGTATATGGTATAAAAATAATAATAATAATAATAATAATATAAATGCCTTTATTAAAATATTAAAGGTTATTTATAAATTAATATATTAAATAACAATTTTAATGAATTATATATTTAAATTAAAAAAAATAAATTATATATTTAATAAACGTTATAAAATAAAAAATAAATGCTTATATAAAGGAAAATCCTTTATTTATAAGGAAAGTTAAATTTTATAGAAATAAAAAGAAAATATTAAAGCTATAAATATAATTAAAAATAAAGAAAATAATTATTATAAAAGAATAAAAGGAAATATAAAGCATTATAAAGTATATAATAAAATAAAATATAATATAAAAACTTATTAAAAGATTATAAAAACATTTAATAAAGAAAATTAATTTAATTTATAATTAATTTTAATATATTATAATTATATTTTACTTAATTAAAGTTACAAAATAATAAAAAGTAAGCGATTTAATTAAGTAAGCAAGTTAATTATAAAATATATTAAGTAATTTATTTTTTTAACTTAATAATTTAATCTTTAAAAAGTATTATTTTATATATTATTTTATAATTAAACTTTAAAATTTTATTTAAAGCTTTTATAATTAATATTAAAAAGTTAATATAATGGTTAATAATTTTATTTTTAACGTAAATAAATTATTTAATTATATTTTTAAGGTTAATTAATGTTTTTAAAATTTAAAATATATTAAGTAAATTAATTTTTAATTAAAAAGTTTAAATTATTAATATTATATTAAGTTATAAAATAATATAATTTAAATTTAATAAAATTAAATTAGTGTTTTTAAAGTTAAATTAAATATTATTTTTTATAAAAGTAATAAAAAATATATTATAAAAAGTAATAAAGAAATCCTTTTTTATAATATAAGTTATAAATTATTATATTAAAGCTTTAATTTTAATATTATATATATATTTTAAAATGAAAAAAATAATTATATTAAAAAATTAAAGCTTATAAAATAAATAAAAAGGTTAAAAAGTATTTTAATTAATTAAGTATTTTAATTAATTATAAAATATATTATATAAATAAATAAAATAAATATTAAAAAGTTAAAAAGTAACGAATTAATTAAAATAATAAGTTAATTATAAATTACATTAATATAAAAACTTATTAAAAAGTTATAAAAATATTTAATAAAAAGTTAATTTAATTTTTAATTAATTTAAATATATTATAATTATTTTTTATTAATTAAAATTATAAAATAATAAAAAAATAACGAGTTAATTATAAATTATAATAACGTTTTTATATTAATTATAATTTAATAAATTTAATATTAATAAAAATTTCTTTTTAATTAAATTATATATATATATATTTAATTTTTTTAATAATTTTATTAAACTTTTATAATAATTTAATTAAATATTTTTATATAAATTTTTTACGTTAATATATAAAGTTACTTCCGCTTATTTTAACTATTAATTTTACCCGCTTACGTAATATAAAAGCTTAAGTTTTACTTTTACTATAGTTATTACGTAATTACTATATGCACTTAATCGTGTAATTATAAATAATAATCCTTAATTATAAAACTTAATTAAATGTTATTAATTATTATATTTAATTTAAATTATCCTTTAAAACTTTATTTTATGTAATTTTAATACGAATTAACCTTAATTTATAAATTTAAAGAAATATTTAATTAAATTAAACCTTTATTTCTATAATATACCCCTTAAAATAAAGCCATTAAGGCAAATCTCATAATTATCTCTTAGTTTTATTTAAATTCTTAACCATTTTAAATTACTTTTAAATCATTCCTTAAATCTTATAATTATTTATTTAATAATTTTCCTTTAATATTTACTAATCTTAACGCTTTATAAAACTAATTAAACGGAAAATTTAATAAAGCTTTTATAAAACTATTAGCTAATATTTCTTTAATATTAATATATATTATAATAATTAATCCTCTTAAATATTTTTACCTTAATTAATAATTATAAATATTCACATATTATAAGCTAATCTTTAATTTCTTAATCTTTTTAATTATAAATTATATAATTTATAAATTATTATACCTAATTAAAAGCTTTTTTAAATTAAGAGAAACTCTTAATTTAATAATTAATTAAGATTAAAATAATCCTTCTTTTATAACTTAAAAAAAAGCTAAAAACTTTACTTTTATTATTAATATAATAATTATATTTTATTTATTAACTCACTATCTTATTATACTTTTAAATAACTTTATTATATATACTTAAAAACTCTTTTAATTAATTAAATTATTTATAAATAATATATTAATTTAAACTTTAAAATCATTTCCACCCTTTAACTTAAATATTAAATAACAAATATTATATAAATATTAAATTACTTAATTAATAACCTTATAATATTTTTAATTAAAATTAATATTAAATTATAATAATTAAAAATATATAAAGGCTATATTCGGTTTTATAATAACTATTACATATAAGATTAATTTAATCTTTTTTTAATATAAATTAATTAAAAATATAAGAGCTATTTCATCGTATAATAATAGCTTTTCCTTACTCATTAGGTTTTTAACTTATTTAATACCTTTAAAAGCTAAATTAGCAATCTTTTTAACGTATATACTTTAACTTAACCATATTTTTTTACATTCTTAATTTTATATTATTTCAATTTTAAGGAATTATTATAAATTATTACCTTTTATTAATTAATATTATGCCTTTAATTACTTTATAAACTCCTTTATAAGATTTTTCTTCTTTTTCTTATATATAATAATTATATTATTAATATAAAAGAAGATTAATATTTCCTTATAATTAAAAATATAAGATTTATATAAAATAAAAATAAATCTAATCTTTTATAAGGTATTTATAAGCTTTTTTTATTATAATAATAACAATTCTTATATCTTATATAAGGCTTTAATAATTTGAAAAATTATTTCTAACTTATAATATCTTAATAATATTCTCATATATATTTCATAATTAATAATAACGTTTATAAATATATTTACAATATTATATTAAATTAATTTAAAATTAAATCTAATTATAATAATTATTAAAATTTTAAATAATTTTTTAATAAACATTAAAGTATATATTTCTTTACTATTATATAATTATTAATTATTTTTAATTATTAAATATACTTTACATTTAAGGAATTAATTATATTTATTTATCTTATATATATATACTTATATATAATTTAATAATTATATTTTTAATTATTCTTAAGTTATTTTAATAACCTTTATTTATATATATATCTCTTAATAAAATTATAAATATACACATTTAGCTTTTTAAAATTACTCTCTTAGGAAATATACCTAAAAATTTTAATATAATTTTAATACGCTTAATAAATCTTTATAATAAAATCTTCCTAATAATTTTAATAATTTAAATAGTTTTATTTTATTTATAAGATTATTATTAAATATATTAACTTATACCCCTAAACGCTTTATATTAAATATAATATATTAAATTTCCATAATATTAAATATATTTATTTAATTCTCCTTTATATTATAATAATTTTACTTACTTTAAATTAAACATAAGAAAAACAAAGTAAGTGAAAATAATATTAACATAAGGTAAAGCTTAAAACATATAATTATATAAAAATAATTAACCCTTTAACTATAATTTATCCCTTTAATTACTATATTATTAATATAGCCTTTATTCTTACCTTATATAACCTTATTTATTATTTTTATCCTTATTATTTTATTTATATTATATGTTATTTTAAAGATAATATTATTTATTATAAATAATAATAAAGCTTTATTTTTTATAATATTAAATAAAAGATTATTAATTAATATTTTATAAATAAAGCGATTAATCTTTTTAAAATTATTTTTAAATTTATTTAAATCTTTTAAGAATATTTTATCTTTATTAAAAATAACGTTTTTTATAATAAATATTTTATTTATAAAAAGGTTTTAAATTTTATAGCTATTAATTAATTTATACCTTATTAAATATCTTATTTAAGCTTTAAAATTTAAACGTTTAAGTTATTAGCTTTTCGTTTAAGCCTTAAGGATTATAATATATATTTTATAATTATATATATATAAATAAGCTTATTAAGGTTTATTATTTTTTATTATTAATCTTATATATTATAATAAATATATATAAAAATAATTATAAAAAATATATTAATTATAAGTATATTTTAAGATTTAATTATATAAATAAATAATAACCTTAATAATTTCTAACTATTAAAACGTTAAAAACTTAAAGCTAATATATATTATATATACTTTTTCTTTAATTATACCCCTTAAATATTTTATGCCATTATTTTAAGCTTATAATTTAAATATAAAAGGCTTTATTTATATTCTTTAATTTATTAAAAACTTAATAATTATATAACGTTAATTTCCTTTTATTTCATTATTATATTCTTATATATATAACTTTATATTATATATATATAATAAAATAATTAACTATTTTAAATATAAGATAATTATTATATATAAATAATCTTTAAGAGAATATTTAAAAATATATCCTAACCATTAATTAATAATTAGTATAAGGTTTAAGAATTCCTTTTCATTATCTTTATAATTATAAAAATTAATAATTAAATAAACTTTTAATTTTTTATTAATTTAATAAGGCTTTTAATATATTTATTTCTTTATTTTATTTATTAAATACTTATTACATTAAGCCATTATAAATTCTTTAATAATTACTTTATTAAAACAACTTTATAAGTATTTTAAGGCTTTTAAACTTAAGTATTTTAATTAAAGATATTATTATAACTTATTTCCTTTTAAGAAAGCTTATTATATATATATATTTAACCATTTTTTTCTCATATAAAATACTTTTATAAAAACCTTATTAAAGATCTTTTTTAAAATAAATTAATTATATTTATTTAATAATTAATAAATAATTAAATTATTAGAATATTTTAAATAAATATTTTATTTTTAATTATCTTACTAATATTTTTATTTTTATAATTATTTAAAATTAACTAAATTATAAATAAAATTCTTATAATAAATTATATTAATTAATTTAAATATTTAATAATTAATAAATTCATTAATAAGTATATTAACATTTTCATATTTATTAATTAATATATAAGTTATTTTAGTAATTATAAAGTTTTTATATGCTTTTTTATACTATGAAAAGCGTAATCTTTAATTAAAGATATATATTATTAAGCTTAAATTTAATATAATTGAATTTTTAAGAGAATATTTAACTATTAAAAATGCTATACTTATTATTATTATTAATAATAAAATAATTAAGGTTAAACACATACTTATTAAATAATTTAATTAGCTTAATTTAAAACTTCTTACCTTTTTATTAATTTAATTAATTTTCTCTTATAAATTAAACTATTGCTATATATTTTATTAAACTAATTTAACTATATATTCTTATTATTTATACGTAAAACCTTTTTTATTAAGGATTATATATTAATAATTATTTAAATTATATGATTTAAAGCAGGTAAAATATTCTTTTTTACTTAATAGCTTTAATCTTAATTATTTATTTCCTTTTATATTAAATCTTAAGCATTTATTACTACCTTTAAATTTAAAGCGGCTTTTTTTTAACTTTTCATTTTAATTACTAATAAACTAATCTTTATTATTAGCTTTATAAAAGGTAAGCTTAAATAAAGCCTTTATATTTTTAAAACATTAATTAATAAACTATATTAATATATGCTTTTAAAAAGCATTCGTTATATTATAAAGCTTTAATATATTTTAATTAATTTAATCCTTATAGTTAATTTAAAAAGTTATAACTTAGCTTTTTTTAATAATTTAAATTACTTTATTAAAATCTTTAAATTATTAAATAATAAATTATAAAATATAAAGGTATTTTATTTTAATAAAATTTATTATATTATTTTAAAAAGTTATTTATTTTTACTAATCTTTAAAAGTTTTTAATAAAAACTTAATAATTAAACGATATTTTTTTTATATAATAATTAATTTTTAAGCCTTAGTAATTTTTAAATAAGCTTTTATCGCTATAAATTAATTATATAAATTATATTTAAAATTATAAATAATTCTTTAATAAATTAAAGTAATATTTTATAATATATATTTAATAAGTTTTATTATAATAATTTAATAAATAAAATATTAA
>JAMAKT010000148.1:0-38697 GCA_023628415.1 Hypoxylon sp. PDH2405 | reverse complement strand
AGTGGCTTCTCCACCTTTGACTTGAATAAATGTCTCATAGTACGGATTAACCCTTATTCCGTTGATCAGGATTAGGTCCTGTATCTGACACTATGTACTCATAGTCTAGCGGTGTACTTCGTAATGTGTCGTACTAGTAAATATTACTTTGAGCCTTGGAATGGGCAGGTATCTTGCTCATCTTGCAAGAAGACCTCTATCATACATAAGGCGGCCGTCTCCCCCCTAGCATCTCGACTGATCTCAAGTTCACTAACAGACCAACAAGTCCACAAGCAAAGCAATCGCATTCATACTTGAATCTTCCATCACCAGCTTAGCCTCTAAAGCTCTCTGCCTCATAAGCACTCACATCTATAACATCTAACCTTACCGGTTCTATAAACCCCACAACTATCACAATGGCCGCCATGACCCCAGAGTTCGATATGTCCTCTCAGCGACCTTCTCAGCTCCCGCCTTGCCCGGGTCCCCCGCCCAGCCGACCTCTGCCTCCTCTACCCAAGAGTGGCTAAGCTGGTGCTATTCACGAACATTGCACTACACTCGAGTCTCCTAGACTCGCCTACAAGTGCCAATCGCCAACGATATAGATCGATATAGGGGGCACCGAATGCCCTCTAAAGAAGCAGCAAGGGATAGAATTATGGCAACCAGATTATCGGACAACGCACCATCGGGGAGGAATTCCTAGGGTTCCGCTCTCTACTACTATTCTGCCCTTTTCCAGCTCTCGACTCATCAAAAAGGTGCATTTCGGGTATGCAAGTGATCGCAGGTTGTGCGGCGTTGCATTACCATGCATGCGTTGCAAAGTTACTCCTGCCCCCTACCCCCTCGCATCGCTACGACACGACACGTTCGCGCATACATGCACGAACCCTGCATCGACATTAATGAACGGCAGACTGCAGAATCATCCATGCCATCACGAAGCCGCCAACGTATCACGTCGAACACGCACCTCGATCATCCTATTTTGCCTTTCGCATGCAACAATTGCTCCGCATCTTTCAGAGCTGGCTCAGGATCACCAATCCGTCGTACATTCTCTCATCATTACCCGGGCCGGTATATCTGTACTATTTACATGGGATATCTATTTTTAATATCTGGGCATTTCATCCATTGAGCATGGGAGGAAAGCTATCAAGTTATTCATGGTTGGGAAATTGGGGTCTCTTAACTGGACCACCTGGTGTTTATGGCATTTCCTCTTTTTTTACGTCATCAACTGTACTTATAGAGAAAGCATTGCCGTGGCATCGTTCTTCAAAAGAACGACCACGGCATGCGCTGGATACCCCCACGGGAGGAACGGTGGCAGAATTCATGAACACGGGAATGGGTTTGGGGAATTGGCCTACGGAACAGCCATGAATGATACCGGGGAGATCAGCGCTGAATGCGATCTGGCCCATTTGAATGACGCGAAGAGAATTACTTTTACTACTACTACAACTCGTACTACTCATACTGCTGCACTATGCACTGGAATAGTCATATTGTAATCAAAACTGTCCTTAACGGCAATTATTATCCACAAGCTCATTTGCTCCCAAGTTAGCCCTCTTGTCTCACCCCCTGCCCTCGGTTGGAATCGCGCGCTGTTCTCATGAGCTTCATGCAGTGGTTACCCATTTTGGGCAATTTTTTTTATAAGCCAAGCCCCACGCTGGCTAACCGATTACGCGAGTCAATGGTCTCGAGACTTCGTCACAGCGAGTGGGACGTAAGGGCGTTCAATGTCGGTGAATCCAGGGCTAATCCGCTAGGCAGCCTGGGCATCAAATTGCGAACGACGTTTTTTTTTTTTCCCTCAACCCAAACTTCCGGGTTGAGACAAGTGCGGCTCGCGAGGGCGGCCCGCTAGGGAGGAGAAGAAAGAGGGGGGATTGCTGCGGCCGTCAAAGATCTCCCTTACGTCGAGATGCTCGAACAAGGCATCATGATTCGACGATACGAAAGGAAAATAAGACACAGAGTTCGAGCCGTTGCCTTGGGCTCATCGGGATCTGGTTCTGCTGCACAGAATTCACATCGCCCGGCTAAACTAGACGTTGAACAATCCCAACGCCGAACATGTGGGATGGCTGCGGAACAATCGCATTGCCTAGTTGGGCAGATAAGGTGTCTATGGGACCAGCGTGGTGGATATCTAACTAAGGTAGTGGATATTCTACATGATATCAGAGGAGGCTTATTACATATGTATTAAGCGTGGGCTGGCTACAATTGTCCCTCTTAGCTGCTTCAACGGCCTGTCATGAGTCGGGAGTATCCATTCCCGACGGTGGTTCGGCATATCGATTCCTAACCTCGCTTATCATCAAAAGGTGAAAGCAGAACGTCTTTCCAAATCTGGATAATGGTGTTCTTATTGCCTTACTTCACCTTACTTTACTCGAGTCGGACAGACGGACAATCAGGTAATCAGCTGATGTTGGACCTGAGCGGCACAGCATCAAGGAGGTAGGACGAGAGAGCTAATAGTTCGCATGCCGAAGTCCAAAAAGGAACCAACGGCCAACTGCATAAGGCAAACCGCACAACGAGGGGAACGAATATTCCGCGCCCATGATGAAGAACGGAGCGGAGTGGGGCGGAGAGGTTACAGACAACCTAAGCATCCCCCCTGTACCAAAGTTAGCAGCTAAACCCTTCTTGGTAAAAACCACTACAGTGATGCGGGCAATCTGATTGGCCTTAATTGCAGTTGTGCGACCCACGCATTTACCTTAACACCTTAAAGGCACTTAGCTTAATTGAGAAAATGTATCTTTATTTTTTCTTTAAAATTATTTTTTAAAAAACACATTATATTTAATTAATTATTTATTAATTATTTATTTATTAAGTAAATAAAATATATTAATATAATAATTATACGGTTATATAAAAAAATAAAAATATTATTAATTATATTATTTTAATTAATAATATATAAATTAAGTTATATATATATAATAAAGCTTTTAAAAAGCTTTATAACTTATTAATTAATTAATTAATTAAAGTTTAAAGCTTTATAATTTAATTAATATTAATATTAGTAAATTTTTTTTTCTTTTATTTTTTTAATATTATTATTTATAAATATATTAAGCTTTTTTAATTAAACGTTTTAACCGTTGTATTTTTTTTCCTTATTTTTACAATAATTTATTAACATATAAAATTATTAAATAAAGTAATTAAAGTAATATTAAATAAAAATTATTAAATAAAAACTATTAAATAAAAATTAAAAATATTATTAATAATTTTTCTTTTATATAATTAAGCTTATATAATAAAGCCTTATAATAAAACTTTATAAAGCTTTATAATAAAGCTTTATTAAAGCTTTATAATAAAGCTTTATATCGTTAAATAAATAAAATTTATTAATTTATTAAATTAATAAAAAATAAAATTATATAATTATTACTTTTAATATTATTATAATTAATAAAGGTTAAAACGAATATTATTAACTATATAATATTAATTATTAAAGTAATTAATTAATAAATTAACCTTTAAATTATTAAGTTTTATATTAATAAAAATAATATTATAATTATATTAAATCTTATTTTTTTTTATATTAAGTTTTTAAATTACTTATATAACGAACATTATATTTATAATTAATAAAGTTATAAAGTATATATAAAATAACCTCGTTAATTTCCTTAATTAAAAACTTAATAAACTTTTTTACATTAATTATTATTATTAATTTCTTAACTTTATTATAATTAATTTTATTATATACTTTATAATAATATAAGTAATTAATAATAATAATACGTAAGTGTAAAAATATTTTTATAAAATATATTATCGTTTAACCTTTAAAAAAATTCTTAAAATTAATTTAAAAGTTTTTATTTTTACCTTTTATATTATTTAAATTTTTAAAAAATAAAAAGCTTTTAATAACGTACGTATTAACCTTTTTTTTAATAATTACCATTACATTTATAACTTTAAAATTAAAATTAAAGCGTAAAAGCTTATAAATATATATTTTAAAAATATAACTTTAAGTTTTTATTATTATAATAATAAGTAAATATATTAAAAAATAAATATATTAAAAGAAATGTTATAATTAACGAAAGTTAAACTTAATAATTAATAAAACAAACGTATTAAAAAAATATTAATAAATATATTAATAAATAAGTTTATTAAAAAACACATATATTAATAAATAAACATTATAATTAATATATATTAATTAAATTAATAAAGTAAGTGTAAATATATTAAAAAACGCGTTATAATTAATATATATTAATTAAATTAATAAGGTAAATATAATAATGTTATAATTAACGTAATAATTAATTAACTTAATAAAAAAGTTAACTTTTAAGTATAATATATAATTGTTTAAATATAATAAGCTTAATTAATTAATCGTAAAGTATGTTATTATAATTAAAGTATTAAAAATAAAGTAATTAAAATATTAAATTAATTTTTTTTTATAAAAATTACGTTATTAACTTATTTATAAGTTTTAAATGTAATATTTCTTATAATAAAAATTCGAAAAAATGTTAAAAAAGTTATTTTTATAACTAATTAATATTATTAACTTATAATTAAACCTTAAGTAATAATAAATGCGATAAAGCTTTTTTTACGTAATAAACGCGAATATTATTAACTTATTAATAAGCTTTAAATACTTTAAACTTAATAAAAAACATAGAAAAATTTAAAATAAACTTTACGTAATAATTAATCGTTAAAATAATATACTTTTTTAATAATTTTTAAGCTTATTTCTTTTTATTTAAATGTTATAAATTAAATATTTACTTAATTTTTCTTAACGAAATTTTTAATTATTTATAATTAATTAACTTATTTATTAATAATTAACATTATTTTATTAATTATTAATTAATATTAAATAAATAAAGTATATTAATATAATAATTATACGATTATATAAAAAAATAAAGGTATTATTAATTATATTATTTTAATTAATAATATATAAATTAAGTTATATATATATAATAAAGCTTTTAAAAAACTTTATAACTTATTAATTAATTAATTAATTAAAGCTTAAAACTTTATAATTTAATTAATATTAACATTATTAATTAATAATTAATTAATTATTAATAATTTATTAATTATTAATATATTTTTATTTATTTTTAATATTTATATATAAAAGTAATAATAATATTTAAAAGTTAAATTAAAGTTAATATAAAGTTAAAGTTAAAGTTAATTTAAAAGTTTAAAAAATAACGCGAGCTTTTTAATTAAAAATATATTTCTTAATTAAGTTAAAGTAGTAAATTAATTACTTATTAATTAGCCATTAATTACTTATTAATTATTTTATTAACTACACTTAATCTTAATAGTAGGTATGGCAAATGTGGCAGGGGTGTGTGGCTCCTTAAAAAAAGAAACCCTTAAGATAAGGTAAATGTGGCCGTACGTGGCTTGTGGTGGCGCCCTTCTAAAAAGGGTTTAGCTGCCAACTTATGTACAGGGGGGATGTTAACTTGATCTGTAGACTCGTGGGGCGGAGGCCTTCACGAGCCCGCTCTTCGTGCTCGTAGGATTTCCTATTTCAGGGTTTTCTGGAAATTCACAATATGCAACCCAAGAAAACCCTAAGACGCAGACGACATAGGGCACATATGCAACGGACCGCGTGACCCCATCCTGCACGGAATCCCAGATGCGGGAGATTTTCATTCTGGTTAGGTCAAAATTTCGTCACTCGTCTGGTTGCTTGTGTTTTTTTGAGAAACGTGGCGGCGTCGCCGTCTCTTTTTTTTTTCTCTCCTTCGTTCTCTCCGCTCACCATGTTGTCGCTATCGGGCAGGCGGTCTCGTGTGTCGCCAAGCCAAGACGGAAGCGAACTGAGCCGGTAGACTGTCTCAATTTACGTGTTTGTCTAAGTGGAGAGGATTAACAAGATGTTTATTACTTTTAGCACCTCGGGCAGGAGGACATAAGCGATAGCACTAGTCCGATAATCTCATCCCCACCAGTTATTCCTATCGTAGACAGCTACTAATTACTGCGTATGCAGCTATGGTAGACTAACCGCAGGGTCGGCTTGTCGCTCACAGACTTGAGAACATCAACACTGATCTTGGCCCGAATAGTTCGGTGTGTACCGGTACGACTGGTTCGCACGTAGCGTATTTTCTTTTAATTAGTGTTGTATCCGATAATCAAAAGCATCGTCCCATGTGTTCTGCCTTTGCCACCCCCTGAGATCATCAGGGGGAGGCAAAAAGTAGAATACATTGCATCTGGGGAAGAATTGGGAAAATAATGGTGATAGGGTATGAAGATGGAAATTAGGATTAGGAATAGGATGGTGGATTCTCTAACCGGGAATAACCTCCCTTTACCTTCAACGCAATTGAACATGAATGTAGAGTAACATTCTGCTATTGTAGTGTCTGTACATTGAAAATGGAGAATTGAGAAATAGGAAGTAACCAACCGGCCGATAACAGCCGTCGAAAGGCTGCCTCGCTATAATGACGTCAATAAAGCTCATGGATTATTTGCACTTATCAACACGTGCCCCAGACCCTGAAACGAAGCGATAACCGAAGCTGGGGATGATTTTCGACATTTCCACCTTTATACATACATTAACACCGAACTAACAGGCGTACAGCTCATCAATGCATGATTAGCAGCGGGACGATCGACTGCACCTCCAGCTTAAATCGGGTAACGAGATCTCCTAATCACGGTCCTAGATGAAATTTGTCGCTAGGTGAGCTAGGGTATAGTTGCCGACCTGACCACCCGAGCGCATAACGACCTTGGTTGACTTTCGCGCAAGACGCTCCGTCATGCTTCCCGCCCGTTGCGACTCTGCCAACGCTTAAGGTTGAGCTGCATTAGTCACTACCACGGCCGCCCTACGCGAACTCATGGCCTTATCACACGACTCGGTTTTTCTATTGGATGCTTCAGTATCAAGTTGATCTGATCCCCACAAACTGGCCGAATTTCTCCAGCCTTTCCCTTACAGCCTTCCTTAAACACGGCTAACCCCAGCCACCGCTGTTTATTCTTTTCTGCCCAATGGCTTTGGAATTACATGTCTGGGGCCCAGCCTTCGGCCTCGACTCCATCGAGCCCGAATGTCTAGCCGCCATTGCATATTTTCGTTATTTTGTTCCCCGCGAAGATTGGACCCTGATCGCCAGCAATGACGCTGCTGTTAGTCCAGCTTGTATGCCCCATCCTAATCCCTCCTATAATCAAACACAGATATCGTGATCTTCGCGGCAAGATCTTTCCTGAGATTGGCTGCTGATCAAACGTCCTGCAGACCGTCTCCCCGCCTTAAACCATGAAGGTACCTGGACTTCTGGGTATACAGACATCGTCTCGTACCTTGCCAAACACGGTAATTTGAGTGTTGACGATGACCTCACACCGCTTCAGAGGGCGGACTCCCTGGCCTGCGCTTCATTTCTCGCCACCTGCGGCTCTGGTTTGCTAGCCATGTCGCTTTACGTCTCGCCGAGGGCGTGGACCGAGATCACCCGGCCTGCCTACTCGACGTTGCTTCCGTTCCCGCTCACGTGGACCGTACCCCCGGCTATCCGCACCGCTGCCATCGAAAAGGCCGAGCATCTTGGCATCGGGCACCTAGCAACCGAAATCGACGAAGATGACTCATCTTCCAGCGGTCCAGCTGAAACGACGTCGACTGGGTTTCTACGCCTTCGGGACCGACTAGGTCCCAGCAGGACCATGCAACCCGAGCACACAGCAGCGATCCGGTTCCAGCACTTCGCGGAGGATTTCTTCTCGGTACTGGACCAGCTGCGAGGCGATAAGAAGTTCTTCCTAAGGGATGACAAGCCCTCGTCGATCGACTTCCTCGCCCTCGGCTACCTGCAGCTGATGCGCGTGCAGACGCCGCACCCCATCCTCAAAAAGGCGCTAGAACGATCCTACGCCCGCCTAGCAACGTTCGAGAAGGAGATGCGCTCCTTCGGGCGCGGTGAGGGTCACGAGCTGCCTTGGAGGGACCCTGCGCCCAGGGGCCCGCTCGGCCTGATTGGTCGGTTTGCGGAAGGATCGCTGGATGCGGTCCCAGGTGTCGGGCATGGATGGCGGAAGTGGCGCGTGGGAGGCGTCAACGCCCGCGCGCAAGGACGTGACGATACTACTGATAATGATGATGACGTGAGAGATCCGTCTCAGCTGATCGTCGCCGTCGGGGCAGCCGTCGCGAGTCTGGCCGCGCTGGGCGCCGTGGCGCTTTTTAGGGCGTTGGCGCCGTTCGGGGCGAGCACGCACCGCTTCGAGGCGGCGAGGGAGGATAAGAGTGGCTTGCACCAGTTCGGCGAGATAGGATCGATCTTGCATGGCTTGCCTGTTTGGGAGCAGACTAAGGGCTTCCCGTCTAGGACGGAGACTGTGTATAAAGGGGAGCGTTGATGTCGCTGTTGAGGTTACAGCGCCGTCTGGTGCGCCACCGAGAAGAGATATGTACGCCGTGGCCGAGTCGGGTTATGAACTTCCTGATCGGACTGACTGAATGAGCTGATGAGCTGAGATGACTTGAGCTGAGCTGAGGCTACGAATTAGAAGATCTTGCGGCTGAGGTGATGAATACTAGAGTACAATGATTAAGGCCAGAGAGGTCCACTGGGTGTTAGGCATTAGGCATGTGATACCATGAATTGACAACTTATTGCATGTTACGGGCAATTCCCACGTGGGCGTCATGTAGTGTCATGCTGTGCCTTCCTTCTGTGATGAATCTCTTGGCCTGGAATCCATACGAAGCACGTAAGATATACGTACGATAGCGTGAGCATCCTTCCCATTGTACCTAAACATTGTTTCGTCTCAACGTCCGAGCGAGTTTGACAGGTTGATGGGTTTCGTTTTCTGTCATCCCTTTTCCCTCATTGACTACATCTTTCACCAACTAACCCCTTAGAGTAGGTGAGAAATACATATCGGAATACTCATTCAGCTGTAATATTTTAGAGCCAGATAGCGCGTTTCTGGCATTGACGGCCGTTAGAGGCGTTTGATAGATTCATGGATATGGATGAGTAAGACCTAGTTTAACGAAGTTCTAGATCTGATCCACAGCTTCGGGATTCTTACTCTGCTCTCGTACTGCTAATTCAAATTACTTGAAGAAAATGATATGTGAGTAATTTTGTGTATAGTCTTGAGGTTCTGCCGAGCTAATATCTACGCCGCACTAATGTATTCCGTCGTGCTCCAATGTTTGATGTTTATGGAATCTTGAAGTCAGTACCGGTACATTGAGATTTGCACTTGGTAGATTACTACGGCCTTTTGTTCTCGTGTTGACATTTGCTTCTCCACGGATGTAGGGATTTGCTACATTATATCCTCGTTGGCTCCTATTTACTTGGCTTCCTTAATCTGTTCACGTCCCCTTAAGTCTTCCGAGAATGCGAGACAAGAGTGTAGGGGTTGAAATGTAAGCGAGCTATAATAGAGCGAGGGCTCAAGGGCAGGTATGAAGGTTGCAGAATTGCCAACTTATTGTTTCAAAGTATTGAGGGTAAGTGCCCAGGGGGCATTTTATTATATTTCTATGATATTCATGGTATCCTCTAATATCGCCGTCAACCTCGTACATGGTCTATACCGAGATTTTTACCAACAGCACGGGACGGCCGTGAGAAAGGTAACCACCACACTGCAGCTATTAGATCTGTCGGATTTCCTTCCCAATCATCTCAGGCCGCTCAACTTCCCACTCATCCCGGAGAATCGCAAACGTCAGGTCGCTTACAAGTAAGCTCTGCCCGAGACTCCAGACGAGCGTGATGGCGTAGAAGAAATTGGCGTTTCCGCTACCAGCGTAGATCCATAGATAGTAGAAAGCCGGGCCGAGAAATGTGGAATAGAGGATAGTAGATGCGGTTACGAATGAGTATCGCAAGAGCGGGAACACATGTCTGAATAGCGGCACCATGGCCAAGAATAGGCTCGTATCAGCTATGCTGGGGTAAGGCTTGAAGATAGCAAAGATGCCGAGTAGAATTGTTAGCACGGCAAGAGGTTGCGAGCGGATGCGAATCGAGAGTCCGCCCACGTAGCACGAGAGGTGTAGCCAGAATACGGCGAGGAAGAAAGCGCGGAAGCTATCAAACATCTCGACGAAGAAGTACCACCAAAGTCCGACATTAGGGGTTAGGTCCGTCAGTGTTAGCTGGATACCATAGGTCGAGGCAATGAACTCCCAAGACCCGGTGAGAAGGTAAGAGACCCCGAATAGGACCGAGAGACAGATGGTAACTACCAGGACATTGACGCCTGCAAATTGTAGCAAGGATGACGTTCTTTTCGAAGGGTGCTGTCGGTCGTACGCGAGTAGTATTAGTGGCGGTAGGAGTAAGATGGGATACATTGAAAGATATGTCGCGAACGAGAGCGCTAGCATGGAGGTAAAAGGGTTCCCGGACACGGCCTTTGCTATTGCGTGGAGGATGGCGCATGTAGTAAAGACATTGGTCGGCCGAGCCATGCATGTCGCGATCGTGAACGGGTTAAATAGAAAGCTGTACGAAATTACTATTAGTATATGACTAGATGGCACTAAAGAGGTATCGTATAGAGCTCATACATGGCTGCGACAATGTAGCCGCTCCATCTTCTCTCCTTGCGGGCCGACGTAAAAAGTCTCGATGCGCCCGCCTCACCCGACTCTGCAATCTTATAGAGCGCATCGGCGCTCAGCAGGTCGACTATAATGTACAGGATATATGCGAATATGGGATATTTCGACGGGTCCGGGAGCAGAGAGAAGAGCGGGAGGAGTAATGGCGCCTGGTGGAAGACGCCGCCGTCGTACGGCGAGACATTGTGATTATACAGGAACAGGCCTTCTTGTACTGCAGAGACGATGAGCTTCTCTATTCATTGATATTTGAGGATATCATCCTTACGTCTCTTGAAACTCGTTACTGGTGTCGAAATCTCGACGCGGTCAGTCAATAGATTTGGAAGTCCAGGAAAGACAGCGTATAGTATTAGTCGCAGTAGAGCAGCAGCGGCATATAGACCGGCTGTCTCCTGGAAATGCATTTTACCGCGATTCATAATGCAATTCCATCGTCGAAGATGGTGCTGTGGTTCTGGCTCAAGTTAGACTTGAAGGTCTGAGTTAGATTCGTGCGATGTTCTTGTTCTTTCGTCGTTCGTATTCTTCAAAATTGGGTAAGAACATCGGCAACCTATCCCGTGTCTTTCTTGGCTCCTTCCAGCTGGACACCTTGCGAAGTTAGCGGTAGGGGTGCTCTGCGGGACCCCTGCGAGTTCCAATTCAACAACTCGCTGGTTACTGGCAGTCGGCCTTATCGATACGCCATACTAGCGAACATTAAGTTTAGCTTTAGACCCCGGAAAGCGGTCAAGTATGGCAAATCTAACAATCGTAAGAAAAAAAAGTTTGGTGGGGCCTGCAACTTTTTGTCCATTTATTCGATCAAGCTTGTCGATAGCTGTGTCGACCTCGATTTCTTACTCTTAAAGATACAGTAGGAAGCAACTGAACTTATCCCGGAACAATGGGTAAGATAAAGAAGAAGGGAGAGGCTGGAAATGCCAAAAACTATATTACTCGAACACAGGCTGTGAAGAAACTCCAGATCAGCCTTCCAGATTTCCGAAAGCTATGTATTTGGAAAGGGTAAGGAAATTCTTGCGCTGTTCAACAATAAGTCTTATAGATGGCAGTTTCTAACTGAAGCTCTAGAATCTTCCCGCGGGAACCTAGGAACAGGAAGAAGGCTTTTAAAAGCTCTACGGCCTCGACCACCTTCTACTACGCCAAGGATATCCAGTATCTTTTACACGAGCCCTTATTACAGAAGTTCAGAGAGCAGAAGGTCCTCGAGAAGAAGATATCTAGAGCACTTGGTCGCGGCGATGTTACCGATGCAGCCCGTCTTGAGCGCAACGCTGCCAGACCTGAAAAGACAGGAAAACCTCGATATACTCTTGATCATGTCATTCGAGAAAGATACCCGACCTTCGTCGATGCTCTGCGCGATCTGGACGATTGTCTATCTATGCTCTTCCTCTTCGCCAATCTCCCATCTACATCTACCGTCCCTGCTAAGATGATCGCGCGCTGCGAGCGACTGTGCCTCGAGTTCCAACATTACCTGATCGTATCACAGAGCTTGCGCAAGTCTTTCCTCTCTATCAAGGGTATCTATTATCAGGCGAACATTCAGGGCGAGGACATCCTATGGCTTGTCCCATACAAATTCAACCAGAGAGTTGTGGGAGATGTTGATTTCAGGATCATGGGCACTTTCGTCGAGTTCTACATGACCCTTCTGGGTTTTGTTAACTTTAGACTATACACTTCTATTGGCTTAAAATACCCGCCCAAGTTCGACCAGGCGAAGGATGAACAAGCTGGTGAGCTTGGCGCTTTCAAGCTCGAGGGCAATCTTGCGACTGCTATTTCAGATGAGGCGCCAAAGCAATTGACGAATGGCAGTGAAGAAACTGGTCCAGATCCAAAGACACAAGCCGAAGTGAATAAGCTCATTCGAGAAATGAGAGAAGTGGATGTTGACGGAGATAAAGCTGAGAACGAAGCGGAGAAAGAAGAGGCTCCGACTGATGCAATCGACAAGTTCGAGCCGGCCGCGCCAGGTGGTGATATTTTGCCTCAACCCAGCTACTCGGGCAATGAGCCCGAATCGTTGTTCGCGAACTGCACATTCTACTTGTCTCGGGAAACCCCAAGACAACCACTTGAATTCATCCTCCGTGCGTTCGGCTGCAAGCGCATTGGTTGGGATGCTACACTAGGTGAGGGCGCATACACTACCAACGAACGCGACCCATCTATCACGCATCAGATTGTCGATCGCCCAGTTATACAGGCTGCTATGAATGAAGAGGGAGATGGTGAGGACAACCAGACGGCTCAGAAACTTGCACCGAATCAAAGGATGCCCGGTCGAATCTACGTGCAACCACAGTGGGTTTGGGACAGTATAAATGATGGGGAAATGAAAAGACCAGATCTCTATGCTCCTGGTGCTCAATTGCCACCGCATTTGAGTCCATTCGTACAAAACACCCAAGGAGCATACGACCCCACAATACCATTAGAGGAACAACAGACCGAGGGCGAAGCGCTGGAGGACAGTGAGGAAGAGGTGGACGAAGATGATCTTTCTGTTAAGCAGATCGAAAACGGAGCCGATAGCATGGATATTGCTCGATCCGATGATGAAGAGGATGAAGATGAAGATGGTGACAAGGATTCATTTGGAGGCTTCTCAGAAGACGAGAAAGAAGCGAACGAATCAGAAGACGATGAGCAGGCCGCTGAGCTGCAGTATCAGCGAGAACTCGAAGCCGAACTGACGGGCAAACCAATTAAGCAAACACCATCAAACCCTCAATCCAAGGCCAAGGCAGAGGCAAGAAAGAAGCTTGCGAAGGCAGCTAAAGAAGAAGCCGAAGAGCTTGAGAGGGCGAAGGGTATGCTCAGCAAGAAGAAGAGAAAGCTGTTCGAGCAGATGCAGTATACCAATAGTAAGAAGAGCGCTGAGGACCAAAAGCTCAGGGCAAAGAGGAGAAAACTGGAGAAGCAGAAGGCTAAGGCAAAGGCGTAAAGGATTACATAGGAATGATTTTGGTAGATGTTCTAATAATACCAATGCAAATAGTTTCGTGAGATTCAAATGACTTCAAAACGTGATCAGTAAATGTGCTGTGTGAATAGCGTCGTGTTTTACATTTTACGATGTGGCTCTAATCGATCAGCTGCCTACCTACTAGTCATTAAAATTTCTGTTTTTAATTGGCAACTGTCCCTCATCAACTTTAAACCACCATTTACATCAGACTCCCAACCCATCCATCAATCAATGCTACTCATTAAACAGACTCTAAAACGACGACCATATGATGGCATCCACCGCGGATGAGTCATACGAAGATGTATCTGGTGACGATTCTGAGTACTCCATTGAAGGGGATGAGCGGCCAAACAGGTGGCATGGTCCGAAGTCGACATGGCAGCACCTCAATAGCGAGGAGATCGCTACGATAACGGCGCTCAAAGAGATTCGCGACAGGGATCTCTCGGTGCATCTGTATAACGCTTTCGCGCTGAAGCAGAGGCATAGCAAAGCAAAAGATGGGGTTACACCGGATGGTCCGGTGGCTGGCAAGGTGAGTAAATCATTTGATGGTGGATTGATTGACCCAGAAGCTAACGGGAGAACAAGGATGTCAATGCAGCGACAGGACAACTGATTCAGTCGGACAACTGGCTACCGCAGCGGTCATGGACCGCTTGGCCTATGCGCGCGGATAAGGTCCCGCCGCCACAGGACATTCCGCAGAGTCTACTGAATGATCCGGATGAGAGATTTACGTTCAGAAAACCTGTTCGCGAGATGCCGAGCACGGTCCTGGAGGAGATCATCAGCGGCGAGATATTGAAAGCGGCGAAGGAGAAATTTAATGCTAGGCCCTGGGTCAAGCTGCCTGAGTCCGATGAGGAAGCGGACTCGGATAATGGTGGGGTTGAAAATGAAGAGACGGATGATGAGACGGTGGCGTCTGCATCTGCGAGCAGTCGATCACGAAGTAGATCCAGATCCAGATCCAGATCGAAGTCTGTTAAACCCGAGTACACAAGCGGAGATGAGAAGATGGATATAGACGAGCGTCCACCCGAAGAAATTCCTCCAGATGAGCCGCCTAAGAAACAGCGTCTGAGGCCGGAAATTTCTGCGGACGATGATCTCTCCTACAGTCTGTTGCGACCGGCGGCTCGGCACATACTCGCTAAGCTAGACACGACGCTTACGATCCTACACAATGCGCAGGAATCTACGATCAACTACCAATCAGACTCCGGAGATTCAGAAGCATCGGACGCCTCGCATCCCGGCAGTCGTCGGACTCCATCTAGACAGCGCTCGCAAACTCCAACTGTCAGAGGTAGGAGACGAGGCAGGCCTCCAGGGCCTTCATCTCGTACTGTATCACGTGCTCGGTCAAGAGCAAGAGAAGCGACAGCACCACCAGAAGAAATTCCAACAACTGGGGGGGAGGGTAGCTCTACTAAGAAGCGTAGAGGAAGGCCGAAGAAAGTCTACCCCCGTCTCGATGGCGAAACGGATCGAGAGTATGCGATCCGTATTGCGAGGCTACGCAAAGAACCGGTGCCTGTGTTTTTAGATGACCTCGGTCCGGAACCGGAACCTCAGGCCAAAGAGTCGGACGCAGACGATGTAGGAAGTGAAAGTGGGAATTCTGGTGATGGCGAGGAGACCACGGGCCCAAGCCGCGGGAGACCCAAACGACGGAAGAGAACCATATCAAGAGCTAACCGATCTCCTTCTCAAGCCTCTTCGACCTCTGCTAGTAGTAGGCGTCGTAGACAGGTTCCCGGATCTTCGAAGGCGCGCGTAGGGCTCCGGGACTGGAGAGACGTTCTCGGCGCAGCATCCCTCGCCGGATTTCCACCTGCAGCACTTGACCGTGCGGCAAGGCGATGCGCCGACCTATTCGGCCAAAGTATGACGTTGCAGACCCTCGTCGAGGGCCCAGCTACTTCCGGCCGGAAAGTTCCTCTGAGCAAAACCACTACCTATGTACCCGGGATGCCCCAACCGCCACTGCTCGAAGAAGACGCAGACGAGGAAGAACAGCAAAACCAAGTCTCCACGCGCGCCATGAGCGTAGCACCAGGGGCCACCTCAGACGACGAAGCCGAGTCTTCTCAAAGACGACCGCGCTCGCGAAGCGTCTCGCGACCGCGGGCTCACAGTCGATCTAGATCCGTTTCCGCAGCGCCGGGATCCTACCTTTGTTCATTCCGAGACTGCCCGCGGGCCGCGGACGGGGAGGGTTTCGCGCGGCGGGCGAACCTCCTCCGGCATTTAAAGCTAGTGCATGGGTGGACTGCGTCTGAGAGTGGAGGAGATGATACTACAATACCGACGACCGCAGCCATGCTTCCGATGGACGAAGTGGATAGCGAGGATGAGATGTATGGAGCTGTACATGTAGATGGGTTCCTGAAGACGATTAAGATGCGCCGGGGATGGCGGGCGGAGGACTCTGGGGAGGAGCCGAGGAGGAGGAGGGGCGGGGACGGACGTGGACGGATGAGGAGGAGAGGGAGAGCGGGAGGTGAAGCTATAGGGACTGATACTGATGGTGATGGGGATACGAGGATGGAGGGCACGAATGTGTCTGATGAGTAATGATCTTAAATGCAAATAATTACCTACATTATTATGAGAATTACGAGCGACATTTTTTCGCTTTCACATGGCTCTCCGATGCTCATATTAGTGATCCTAGGTACATCAATTTATCCCATCGTTCCCCTATTTCCTTCCCCCTTAACCGCCTCCATCATGCATCGACTTAGCAGCAAACTGTCTCTCAACCTCATCCGCAAAATCGCCTAGAGTATCAAACCGCCACCCAAACGCAACCTTATCCTTCAACGCCGCATAATCGCCCCCAATCCCCGACCCATCCCTCCGATCCCCTCCCCGCGAAATCCACACAGTCGGCAGCCCCAGCTCCTTCGCGGGCACATGGTCCGCGACTAAGCTGCGCGCCACATGCAGCAGCTCGCCCCTCTCCTTATCCACGCCGTGATCCGCCCGCAGGTGCCCGAACAGGTACTCGAAGTTCAGCGGCGCCGGCTTGTAGCTCCCGACGTCCTGCGCCGTGTACACGGCGTCGAAGCGGGCCGGGGCTAGCTTCTCCATCGTCGCGTTGATGTTCTGGTTGTCCACGTTCGACAGGATCACTAGCTTGTAGTGCTTCGCCAGTTTTTGTAGCGCGGGGATGGTGTCGGGGAAGGGCAGCCATGTCCCTGGAGAGTTGCCGAAGGGCTCCGCGATGCTGTCGGGGAGACCTGGGAGTTTGAGATCGTCGCGCGCGAAGGATGTGATGGCTTCGGCGAGGATCTCGTTGTAGGGGAGGGTGGGGTGGTTGTGCTCGAAGGTTCGGGTTACGGCGTTTAGGCGCTTCATGGCTTCGGTGGGCGGCTCCTTGTTGAGTGGATGCGAGGCTGGGAGCTGCGAGGTGAGGTATCGTACCGTATTTAGGAAACCGGTTTCCCAGTCGATGAGCGTGCCATAGCAGTCGAAGCTAGGTGTGAGGTGTTAGTATAAGAATAACTCGCTTCAAGGGCATATGTCATGTTTTCACCTTAGAGCTTTGAAATGCGTTAAGTCGGTGTATTTTTCCACGGGCGCCATATTCGGTTTCCCCCCTATCAATGAAGCTATTGTGGCTGCTTTCGAAAATCCCAAGGCAATTATCTAGGTTCCTCTAGATGATGTATAATTTGATGTTCAAACTCCCCGTTTAGATCACCCCATTTCAAAGGTTTATTTGCGTCATTCGTGCTTTTATGTAGAACTTGCTATTACATCACTCTGGGTAATGTTGAGGCGTAGCCCCTCGTCGGAATCCCCAACACCCCAATTATACCGTCCGCGACGTGCTGAAGATTAGGTACGGTGCAGCGAATCATGGCTTCAGCTTCCGGCGAGCAATACCCCCTAACTGCCTGCATTGGGTACGTGCTAGGTAAGTCCCCCGAATGTCACGGAGCGCGCATGATGACAAGGGCGCAATTGATCACCGCAAAACGGAGTTCGGGATGGCCTCACGTTCGGTATTCTTCGTTAAGATCTGCTAAACGGATATTGATATCTTCATGGATTTATTAATACATCTCTGCCTGCTTCCAGAAGTAGGTAAATTCGAGTATCTAGGCACCTAGGCGCCTCTACTGGTGATCAAAACATTTTATCTTTCTCACGACGCTTGAAATTCATTTCATGACTTCTGCTCGAGCAACCACTTCACACCCTTGACCGTGTCCTGTACAAATTCGGAACTCCTTTCTAGTTGAGGCCAATTCGTCCAGAAGTAATGACCAAATCCTTGATATATGTCCAATCGAGTCTTTACTCCCGCCTCTTCTCTCAACACCCTTTCGTAAATCAGTCCCTCGTCCCTGAGTGGGTCGAGCCCGCATATTTGGAAATACGCCGGCGGTAGATGACGATGTCCATCGCCGAGCGCTCCATACAGAAAAGGCACCGCTCGTGCATCTGTCCACGTCGCCTTCAGGGACCCGTGCAGAAATTGAGCAAACTCGAGGCCGGAATTAATCTTTAGCACGGGATCTTTGTTGGTGGTGATATCGGGGTGCGAGATGTACTCCGATCGGTACCGCGGCGAGATCAGTGCGGGTGGCATGAAACACATTATCGCCGGTACGCAGAGATACTGCCCGGTCAATGGTGGGTTGAGCTTCTCGTCTCGTGCGACGTGCGCGAGGACTGCGGTGATATTGCCTCCGGCCGAACCCCCGCCGATGATGAAGCCGAGAGACGGGTCTGCATCAATTGACGTCGCGTTTTCTGCTGCCTGTTCAAAGATACTATAAGTGAATGGACTTGCGGATTGGAGGAAAGGGGGACACGGGAATATGCTCACCCATTTCAATGCATCCCAGCTATCGTTGATCCAAGTTGGGAAGGGATATTCGGGAGCTAGCCTATCACCATGCAATTCCTTTTTAGTTCCTGTAACTATATCTGGCGACATAAACTAGGTAGCTACCTAACCATTTTCTTGGATGCTATAGAGATATCCTCATTACCATCAAGCAACACTTCACACGGATCCACTTACCGATAATCGACATTGACACATAC
Organism: Hypoxylon sp. PDH2405; assembly: GCA_023628415.1. NCBI lineage: Eukaryota > Fungi > Ascomycota > Sordariomycetes > Xylariales > Hypoxylaceae > Hypoxylon > Hypoxylon sp. PDH2405. Next base: position 19,948 of record JAMAKT010000148.1, on the reverse strand, counting down.
AGCTCCAAGGTCACGACTGAAGAGCCGGCAGTTGGTCTCTTCGTCACTTAGGTCACCCATACTCCACGCGCCCTCGTGATACATGACAATCAAGGGGCTTCCTTGTGCCGGCTTCTTCACGGGACGGTAAATTCGCACTATGATTTCGGCGCCATCGCGCACGGGGATCTTGCGGTCTTCCTCGCTGACCTGGTCCGGGATAGGGCCTGGAATGTACCGGAGATGATGCTTCTCGCGGAGAGTGGTAGCCCGGTGCGTACGAAACGCCGAATGAGAGTCATCCCCGTAATACGGGTCCGAGGGTTGTGGGTCTCGGACTGGGAAACGGGCTAGTGCCTGTTGTTTATGTCGGCGAGTCTTCCCGAGATTTGAATGCTCGTCTCAAGTGAAAAGAAGGGGGGCGGGGGCTATAGGCGGGGAAAGTGTTGTGAGATGCCACTAAAAGACGTGGTACTCACATCTGCCATAGCTGGATCCATAATGCCATATGCTGAGAGCTCTTCCTCGGTACGGGGTGCCATTGTGAATGCTTTAACTGGAATAGAGGATAAGAAGCAAGTGATGCGATATCGAATAGGTCAGATCGTGACATTCCCACAAACTGTGGGAATGGAAATTGCTTGGCCGAGACGCGCGATGTCGTCATCGTGGTCTAGTCTTTTGCTTATCTAACCCCCTACGCTTTCATCCCTTAAGTTAAGCATTGTACGTATTTATGCCATATGTTGCCCTTTTAATACTGCCAAACTTAAAATAGACATTGATTTAGTTTATTGTTGGGGAAAAGGGGGTGCTAATGAAATGTACTGCGACGAAGTCTGCGTAATGATATTATACAATGTATCCAAACCGACTGCGAGACGGAACACGACTTTCTAAGGGAAAATTCTAGGAAGAGAGCGAATTCAAGGGGAAAGCCCCCCAAAAGAGAACCATTCATGCCACCAGGGCAACGCCAACCCGAGATCAAGGGGTAGTGAACGACTGCGCAAGACACATGTCATAGTACAAACCTCTCAACCCTTGCAACTCCTCGTGAGTGCCCCTTTCAACGATCCTGCCATTATGCAGGACGAAGATGGTGTCGGCGTGACGGATTGTCGATAGACGATGTGCCACTGCCACCGTGGTGCGACCGGAAGTTTTGCTTGTCTCATCTAAAGCTGCTTGTATGAGCTTTTCGGACTCTGCATCTAAAGCCGATGTCGCCTCATCGAGAAGCAGCAAGCCCGGATTGCGAATCAAGGCTCGCGCAAGAGCTATGCGTTGTCGCTGCCCCCCAGAGAATGATCGACCATAGGAACCGCAGAGCGTATCGAACCCATCAGGGAGGGATTGAATAAAGTCGAACGCGTTAGCCTGCTTGGCCGCTTTGTGTATTTCCTCGTCTGAGGCCATGGATTCTAATCCCAGCGAAATGTTCTCTCTTAATGTTCCCTGAAACAAGACCGGCTCCTGTTGAACGAGTGAGGTGTATGCGCGATACAGTCGGGGTGACATGATCTTGATGTTCTCATCTCCAAGCCGTATCTCGCCCGAAGAGGGCTCATAGTATCGCTCGAGCAGAGAAAGCAAAGTTGACTTGCCACAACCACTCGCACCGACACATGCAACAAACTGGCCTGGCGCAATCTTTTGGAAGTCAGCATTGCTTGATAATTCGTTAGCATAGCGAGACTTACGTTCATAGAGATTCCTCCGAGTACTCTCTTTTCTCGTGATGGATATGTGAACTGCACATTGGAGATGGAAAGAGTCTGATGTCCCTGTGGTCCCTTTTCCCGGTTCTGATCAGTTTCTTGAAGAAGCGGTCTTTGATCTCGCAACCAGAACAGGTAGTTAGCAGCGGACTTTGCCTTAACTAAATTGCCTGTAGCTGCGAAGAACTGTGCTGCCGCTTGGCCGGCAAAGAGGACCCCCATGAAGATAATGAAGAATTGGTCGGCGGATAACTCGCCGGATGTCATGAGGCGCGAACCGTACCAGAATCCCAATGCCATAACGAGAAAGTCCACGGACTGAGACATAGCATAAGGGATTACCGAGAGTGACAAGGACCTAAGTGACTTGGTGATGATTTTGTTGATTGTGTCTGCGTATTCGTAAAAGAAGTCGGACTCCGAAGTTAGAGACGACACAGTTTTCAGTGCGCAGACAGCTTCAGTCGCGATACTGGCGCTTTCTGAGAAACGTACATTGTTGCTCTCATCTAGTCTCGTTTCGAGGCGGAATCGGGCAAACCCCGAAAGAAGAAGGGGCGGTAGGCCGCCAAATATCATGACAAGAGCAAGCTTCCATCCATAGGCGAGTGCTAAGCAAGAACTTGCAACGATGTTGGCGACCATGATCAACAGGACGAATATGTTTATAGACGTGAACTCCTGTAGACTGGTTGGTACGGTCGAGAGCGTCGATGTCACTGCTCCCGATGTATTCTCTGGGCGGTCGAAAAATGCGATATCCATGTTAATCAAACGTTTGAATAACTCCAAACGGTACCGGTGAGAGATAGACTGCGATATAATATTCGCAATGCTTCCAATGACGAAATAGGAGGTCAGATTTCCGAGAGCAACAACGAAAAACATTAAAGCGTAGAAATTTGCTTCGCTTGATCTCGATGTCTCGTTTGAGGAGAAAACACCTATGAGTCTCGAGAATAAGATCGCTTGTGCTGGCCAAGTTGCAGCTGCAATAAGGCAGAACACAACCACAACGGCGATGGCAGGGTAGAGAGCCTTTTGTTCCTGGAGTAGATGGAGAAGGCAAGCAAGAATTGGCTTCTGCTGATATCTCTCTTCCATTTTTTCGCTCGTCACAGCTTTCTCTTGATCTGTGGCGGCGGATTCGATCCGAGACAAACTAGCACTGGCGTTTTCTAGGGGCATCTGTTCCATTTTAGCTTGGGAGCCGTCCAGTTCTTCTTGATCAACGCCAAGTTCCTGGGCTTTAACGAGAGACGCATATTCGCCGCCCAGCGTAATAAGTTGTTCATGCGTGCCCTGCTCGACAACTCGCCCCTTCGACAGAACGGCAATATTGTCGGCTTCTCTTATAGTTGACAGACGATGTGCGATAACGACTGTTGTTCGGTTCTTGGACACGTGAGCCAAAGCTTGCTGAACCACTTTCTCTGCGTGAGGATCAAGGGCACTTGTTGCTTCGTCCAGCAGTAATATTCTTGGATTTGAAACAACACTCCTTGCAATCGCAATCCGCTGTTTCTGGCCCCCACTCAATGTACGCGCACCCTCACCAAGAGGAGTATCGTAGCCCTGGCACCGTTCAGTATGTATCTCGATGCTCGCAGAACTGCCCAAACTTACCTTTGGCAACCGAGTAATAAATTCATGAGAATAACTAGCTTCGCACGCTTGTCGAACCAGTTCCACCTGCCTCTCACGAGGCAAGCCTCTCTGGTCGTCCCGGAAGCCCCTGGCCACATTTTCGAAAACAGTACCCCTGAATAATACTGGCTCCTATAGAAATGTTAACAGAAGGCGAAAGGAACCCTGGTTACGTCCTCACCTGTTGAACTAGTGCAATATGACCCCTAAGCCATTTGATATTATGAAGTGATATATCCATTCCATCCAGGGTGATGCTTCCGGAAGACGGTTGATACCATCGCTCTAGAAGGTTAATTGTGGTGCTTTTGCCAGACCCACTAGGCCCAACAAGAGCCGTGGTCTTGCCAGCTGGGATAGATAAACCGAAATCATGCAATACTTGGGCCGTTGGGCGTAGCGGATATGTGAAGTTGACGTGTTTGAATTCAATATCCCCAATACAAGTAGTAGGCTTCTCTCCGACCCCCGAAAGAGGATCTAATCGAGAGGGCCTATCCAAGACGCCGAATAATTCAGAAGCCGCGGCGGCAGCATTTGAGATCGCAGGAATATGGGGGTAAAGTCCACCCATGGATGAGGAAGCAATTAAGACGGAGAGGATGACTCTGCGCACAGAGGAATTAGCGAAGGTTCGCGTTCAGCTCATCGTTGACTGAGCGAGTTTCCTTGATAAGGGGTATCTTACGTGATAACCTTACCAACGTCGTGGATCTCACCGCTCTGGAACATCCGGTACCCCTGCCAGAATGCCAATGCGTTCCCTGAATAGACACAGAAGTAGGTTGTAGCACCCATCAAACCGTATATGCCGGACTTCTTATTGCCATGCTTGTGTGCCTTCTGGAGGTACTGATTGTACCGTTCTATTATGTGACGTTGTCCCCAGAATGCATGGACGGTCTTGATAGATGACATGGCCTCTTGCGCTAGAGCCGCTGCAGAAGAGTAAGCCCCGGTGACGTTTAGCTCGATCGGCGCATCAAGAGCCATGCAGATACTTATTATGATGAACATGGGAGGAATTACGCTCATCGTGATTAGAGATAGTTTCCATTGAACAGCCAGCGCAACGATAAAAGACGAGAAAGAGGTGGATAAGGCTTGTACTACCAAAGTCAGCTTTTCAGCAATTCCCTGATTGATTCGAGTGGTATTGGCGTTGATTTGCGTTGCAGGAGAATCGGCGTTTGCAGTGTCGAAGTAGGAGACCTCCGTACGTAGAAGATGCTGAAAAAACGCCATTCTTAGGGCACTGCTTGTACGCATACCGGAGATCGTGATCGAGAAGGTGGCGACGTAAGTGAGTATAAACTTTCCTATGAAGAGGTAAATGAACCACATCACAAGATTAATGACCCCCTTATTGAATTGGTCCGAATTCGTGGCCCCCTTGGCAAAATCGCTGAATTCGCTGGTAAACTGTCCGAACACCACGGTCATCAGGGGCATGACGGCACCGCTTGCGATCGAGGAGGCAAATGAAATGATGTACAAAGTTATATCAAGGCGATCTGCATATTGAAAAATCCTCTGCCATCCAATTAGCTCACGTCAATCTTGCAAAGGGCCAGAAGATTGGTTTTTACCCAATAGTTGCCAAAGACTGCCTCTTGTTTCTTCTCTCCCGAAGTTATTTCGCCAGCCTTCCCAGGGGCGGGTGTAGTCGTGGCGTCCGTTTCCCCCTCCATAGTGACTCCCTCCCAGGCGGCTCTACGTTGTCAATGATTGACGCGACGGTGGTTAGGTAGGAGTGACCAAATCAGGGTAAAGAACGCGAGCGAAAACTCGTAAAAGGAGAGAATGGGTTGGAGCCGAGATGAGAAACAATCTCAGGAACGCCGAGTTAGTTTGATACACCTCTTAGCATATTGGCCATACATACCTGCCTTTCTTTATTTATATCTGCATACTGGCCATTCTCAAACGCTAATGGGGCCAAATAGGGGTAATTATGAAGTTCGTGTGAAAGCAGAGAGCCAAGAATCTGTCTCGTCTGTCTGGTCACAGCATTGATAGTCCTGATTACAGTAGGTAATAGGACAGGGATCGCCTCAAGCCCATGTGAGCGAGGACTGTGTAGGGCCCTCAGGGGCTAACGCTTGACGTAGGCTTCTCGGGTGGTCGGATCCGCGGGCCCGTGGAAGCGAGAGACCGAACGATCAGACGTCGCGTCTCATTCCCTACTCCTTGACGGCTCCAACCATCCGAACTGCAGTCGCCCACCGTTTAAATTTCAGTAACATTTTGGTGCCACTATTGGTCGTCTAGTACCCTCCGCTACCGAAGGTACTTAACGGTCTCCCATTTACTATCTGCGAGGGATCCAGTCACGTCTACTATAGGGGCAGAGCTAACTGCGCTATCACTTGAAAATTTTCGGAGCCGGGGTAATCTTCATATTACGGGTTCCCGATAACGGTTCTATCAAGCCTCGTCTATGGCCTATGTCATTTTGTAGTAGATACCCAAATGTGTGTAGCATTCGTATACATATAATGCTAACTTGTGGTTCAATGAACAACACCGAGTTCATATCTTACAGTAACTGTCTTGTTGCTACCTACTTTCAAAATGGGCGTTGAGGATATCTTCTGTAGATGACTGCCCATTCACCCAATCGGCAAGAATCATGGAAATATCATTGTTGCATCCGTCAGGGAACGCATCCATCATCAGATCTGGGTCCTGGAATGATTCCAACCAGCCTCCCGGCATCTCGCTCGTCGTCTCGAAGAGCTGCAGTGAATCTGTCCCCTGCGTATATACGCCTATAGATGTATTTGTTGCCTCCACTATGCGCCTTGACAACCGCGCAAATGTGGCACAGATTTTGTACAACCGCTCGAATGACTTTCCGGCCTTCTGCGTGCTTTGTAGCGTCTCGACAACTTCGTCTAGGAGTTTCAAATCTTCGAGGCTGTTTGTAGCAATAGCGTGAAGAAAAATGACAATAAAAGGCGTGAAAGAAGAATTGTGTAAGACCCTAGAGACGTCAACAGTCAATTCAACGAGATGCTGCGAAGACACCTACCAATTCGCGAAGTCGGTGTCCGAAAGGGGGCCAAACGACCTGTAGCTAGAAAAGCAGCGAAGATGGCTCTTCAAGCTGAGCCGAGCTGCTTGAAAACACTGAGAGCTTATCTCCCCACCAGTCGCGGGAGTCGCCGACGCTCTCAAAAGGCATGTCAAAGTTGAATAGTACATGATGTCCCAATGGGTTTGAGACAACTTGAATACATGTGGGTATTCCACATGAGTTCCATCGATCTTAATGCAGCACATTTTAGCAAAATATTTCTCTGCAGGCACCCGATAGCTTTCGTCTTACCTGCTCTAGATCGATACGCCAACGATGCAGGACCGTTTCAAGGCTTTTGATGCGACTTCTACGCTCTTCAGGTTTGACCCGTAGCCCAGCAGCCGAATATAGCTCGTCGTAGATCTGACCCTGTACTCTGGCAAGCCGAATGGCCAAATGAGGCCATTCACACCACGGTCTGCGGCCCGGATTTGTAGACAAAGGGGGATACTCTACATCTATCTCGACATCTTGAAAACTAGAGGCGCGACCTAAAATCAGCGACATATTCTTGTCAAAGATATATAGACTCCAGAAAAGCCTGCGCTTGACTTCGGATACTATGCTGTGGTCATTGCGATAACGATGTTCGCGATGGTAGCCTAATAAGTGACAGTGACTAGCTGCGGCAGACGCCAGGGTGCAAGCAAGAATCGGTTTGGCCTCGCTCTGAGCTTTGAGAACCTAGATTTCGAGAATGTGTATTTAGCAATTGTTGAAGCAAGAGTCTTTTATTAGGCCTATCAGTTAACTAACCCCGAATGTTAAGGCGAAGACGTTCTCGAAGGTGGGGATGGCTAGGATGTCGTACGTCTCAATACCGACATTGAAGTTGCGCTCGCATTGGGCGATGTATGCTTTCAGGTCGTATTCTTTCCCCAGCGGGTCACCTAGAATCATGAACTCTTGGAGGAGAATGTAAAGTACTCCATACACCCCTGTGACGAGACCGATAGACACCGGGTTAATTGGGAAAAAAACTCTTCGACATACATCGTCGAGAAACGATACATCGGAGATAATGTATCCGTGTAGGAAGATTGCTCCATGCGCTGATAAGATTAGCCACAAAGCCTGTGTAAAATCAATTATTGGTTTAGGTACCTCTAATTTTCTGCAGCAACGAGACGACCAGGCTAACGGGCAGAGGTTCTATCAAAGGCGCAGGCCGTGCCCCGGGGACGGAGGTAAACTGACAATCCTGAAGAGAGGAACTCGCGCTCGATATGCCAATCAAGCTATCCAGGTGGCTAAATGATTCGCCTAGCTTGTGTGCTACGTCTGGGATTTTCGAACGGGCAGACGTTTGTAAAGCCTCGCTTGCTTCGGCCGACAATGTGGTGAAAGAAGAACTACCTTGATACAAGTCATTCGTGGGGGCTAATGAAGATATTCGAGCTTCATCCTCGTTAGAGACATGTCTGTCAGCTGCCAGGGATACTAGTGGCGTGGGCGTAGCTGTCGGGTCTCTTCGTTGGCACTCAAGCCTTGAGAGACGATCTTCTAATCGTTGCACGTGGTCTTCCCTGGATACATAAGCCGTTTGTTCTGACACTGCAAGATACAAGGTGTATGACTTACAGTTGTGCTATTCTATGGGCCGCAGGACGAGCATCCGAACCAGAACTGGAACTGGCCTGCTGGCAGGTAATACCTGACGCTCGGCAATTTGAACAGGGGTCAGACCGGTCACACCGAATCTGAGCCTTCGTTAGCTAGTGAAGAGGTTGGGTACGGCGAATTGGACTTGCCTTGCGCAATTTACAAGCTTCGCACTGTAGGATGGTGTGTTAGCTAGTATCCTGCCGCCTTGCTAGCAATTCGGAGGTATTTGGACCATACCGCTCGGGGTATTGAGGCGAGCCTTTGGCGCCTCATCTTGATCGTCTCCTGGGTCGACATCGGAGCAGTCCGGCACTTCGAGCCGAGCTATTTTCTAGGTAGGATTTGACTTTACAGGTAATGCGATTAGGCATCGAAGGCCGTGAAATCCGGGACGAGCCTTTGTGAAAGGAGTGGCGAGGGTTTAACATTTCGCTCCCGCGGGCCCGGACCCGCGGCCGAAGCTTACCTAAGGCGGGGCGGCTCGGCGGTGAAGATTATATTAGGTAAGCTGCATAAATACGGTGGTTTATACTTACAACTGTTACACAATTATTATAATAACTTAATTAATAAAATAGTAAGTATAAAATATAAGCCACGAAGTATGTAATATGCGATGTCCGACTATCGAATTAAAATCGATACGACTTAAATTCTGATTTTGGCAAAGTTGTAAGTTACCAGGTACGTAGTCAACCATACCAATACATACAGTATTACGGCCGGTTACCGTTTTATAGCTCGGCTGCGGCGTAGCGTTGAGAAACGTCTAGGCTCGAGTCGGCCGCTGCAATTCAATGTTCTTAAGGGGGTTCAAGTTACTTTCAAAGTGGCTTGATTCATGCAACGTATTTTCACCCCTGCCCTACCTATGTAGAAAATAAGGGGTTCGGGGCTGGGAGACACGGTTACCACGGGCCCGCGGCACCGAACCGTCGGTCCAGTGGACCTTATGAAGCATATATATAGCTGTATACCATCCCCTTCGACATAGTCAAGTCCCAAGCAAAGTAAAATATCCTTTCAACTCAGACCTTTAGAATCATGAATACTTCAAGCTTTGAGCGGTTAACCCCGCTAGACCTGCTGATGCCCAGGACCTACATCAAAGTTCTACTTACCTTTCGGACAACGGAATCGAACACTATAGTTCAGAGAAAGCTACAGGATGGTCTTGACGGACTTGTGAAGACAGTTCCGTGGTTATCTGGACACGTGTTACCCACAGCAGCTACCCCAGGAGAGCCACCGAGCCTTGAGATCCGATGGAATCCGGATAACCCTACGATTTCGCTGGTTGACAAAGGCACAATAAGCGTATCCTACCAGCCACTATGCGCAAAAAGACTGCCCCCAGACGCCATACCTGCTGAGGCATGGCCCCTGCCGACCATGATTGACGACGACCTTTTTGTGGCCGGAGCGCCCGTTTTTGGCGCCAGCCAGTTCCGGTTTGCGGACGAACAGGCGGTAGGAGTGTGCGTTTGCATCCACCACAATGCCACAGATGCGACAGGCGTCACGGATATCATACGGCTATGGGCTCGACAGGTGACCCAAACCACAAGCTCATATGCTTCACAATCTGTTAGTAGGATGGACCGGCTCTCGAAAGCGCTTTCATCGGATTTAAAGGCCGTCGCTTCTCAGCCACTCGAGACTATGTTCAAGTCGCACCCGGAATACTCGGCTACGCCTCCCGTCTTCCCTGCGGAGTTTCATCCTTCTGGGTACAAGATGTTTTCGATCCCACTCGCCAAAGTCGACGCCTTGAAAGAAGAACTCGGTAAATACGTTACCCCTACGCCTACGACGAATACTATTGCTTGTGCGCTCATCTGGTCAGCAATCACACGTGCGCGCTCAAAACGCAACCCGGCTCTCCTAGAGGAGACTAGTAGGCTCGTAGTAGCTGTGAATGGCAGGCAGCGGCTCGGCGAAGACTTTTCATCACTGGAAAATCCATATCTCGGAAACGTTGTGCTCTACTCGTTGACGCAACTTTCTGTCAAGGAACTAACTTCGTCGGATCCCGAAACTTTCGCATCTTCGTTTGCCAAGTCATGTGATGCCTTATCAGAGTCTCAATCACCAGGACAGATCGATGCTCGTCGCATTGCAGAGGTTTATAGCTTGGTAAACCGCGTTGAAGATTACAAGACCATCTTCCCCGGTTGGGATTTATTCCAGTCGCGCGATTTGACCATCACAAGCTGGGCCAACTTGGATCTGTATGAGATGGACTTTGGCAAGGAACTTGGGAAGCCAGAGTTCGTCCGAATACCCGGATCGGAAGCAGATGGTGTTGGTATAATCTTGCCCAGAAAGAGAAACGCAGCTGCGAATGGTAATCTTGACGAAATCATCGAAGCCTTGGTCATGTTACGAAAAGATGATATGGGCGCCCTTGAACAAGATCCTATCTGGAAAAGTTTCACTGTCTAGTTTGGTAGCTGACGCACTATCGGTATCCTCCGAGCGAGGCTATCAACTGAGTTAGTTCCGGTAGAAATACTCTAGTTTTAACGATTTTCGACTATAAAAAAATTACTATTTGCTATCAACGTCTGTCTTTGGCTTATATTCTCCTTATCTTATTATGCTCTTCTCATGGGTTATCGCGAATTAGCAGTCTGTTATTGTCGTCTTCAAGGGGTGACGGAGGCCCTTGAAAGCAAGTACGAAACCGCCAAAGCGTCAATTAAATTGGTGTATACTGTATTTCTCCAATGTGTCACTATGATTACAGTGAGTTTAGCGCCATAAGCCGCTATAACTACAGCGCATTACAGCGTCCGCACCACTATAATTATTCCGCCAATTAGAGCGCAAGTTCCAACGGTGGCTTATTCAGCCTCAATAGGAGGTATCTCATACACCCACATTCAACTGTCTATTCGACTGTTAGTACGTACGTTGGTGTTTCAGTTAGATTGATTACCTAGCTGGCTGTTGACTTAACCTAGCCTGACCTGATTGACTAACTAACTGACTAACTAACTGTTGATAGATAACTTAACTGATCAATCAGTAAATCAGTTAGCTCTATAGCTGTCTATCTCTGTATTAGGAGCCTCACTACAATTACAAGGGGGTGTGCCCTATAGGAAGCTTACTATAGTTTTAATAACCTATAGCGCTATACTGCCCTAAAAATAATTAAATACAGTATGAATATATAGTAATATGTGATATTAATACAGTATATATTCCAATATATCAATTTAATTCACGCTTTGGCGGTTCTGTTGCTATCGCTGCCCTATAAGCACTTAGGTAAAGACTAACTCGACACCTACCTCCTCTTACAGGTATTTAAGCGAACGTAAGAGATACGCACGTAAATACAAGGCGCGTTGGAAGGGATGTAGGAGGTAAGTAAGACATCGAGGGGGATACCTTAGCTGCTTAGGTCCTAGGTCTCGAACTGGTCGATGACCCCACCTACTACTTTGGGCAGCCGCCAACATACCGCCGCCAATCAGAATCGCGTGAGCGTCTAAAAAGGGTATCTTGAAGTTATATTAAACATTTCGAAGTTCAAACCTTATTATAGAATCAATATTACAGATATTGTGTCTTTTATAGGCATGTAATCTAGGTGGGTAGTATAAAATGCTTGCTCTTACTTTGGTGTGCTGGACTCATACTCGATATGAACTGCATGAGTTGGGCCCAACTGATACTTGGTAAGTAGGCGCATACTAGAACTGACAACAGCATATTTAATGATACCATGCTTTTTATCAATGGAACGTCATTGGGGATATGCACCTCTCGAAACCATTTTGAGAACGCTTCCTCTGAGATGCCCGCCTTGCGGTAGTGCTTCCTCGTATACTTGGAACCCGTTAATTTTCTATTCTTCGCAAAGGAAAAGGTAACTCGGAGCATCGATCATCATCAATAGTGGACCCAGCGATACGTCTACGAATCTCGATATTCAGAAACCTCATCGGCCCTACTAGCCTTTCCAACCAGACGACGAAGCCTGTGTGCGTTCTCATTCGGAATTATCATAATGATTCCGTCCTAATAGTTTAATATTTTAGGGACAGTTGTCAAAAATATATGCCAAAACTCGGGTAGGTTGTTCTAGAGAGTTTTGCGCACTATCTCCATCGGGTTCGACTTGAGAGTACATCAGTTAGATGCCGAAAGTTCACTAGTGGTTCGTGGCATCCCCAAGTGTAATACGATGATCGACATCTCTCTAGAAGTTCGCCACAAGCCTTCCAGTAGTAGGTTATCATGTATGCGTAACCTTTAGAGCAATGCAGTCAAGTTTTTCCCCCCTCCCTATTTCCGACTCCTTGTGATTGCGATTTAAGAATCATACCCATAAAATACTCTACACTATATTGTAAGCGTTGAGGAAACGAACTTTTCAAAATCTCACAGGTTATACGGCGGGGCATGTGCTATTTATAGGGGTTCCCAATCTGTCGGCAACTTAATACCTAATCGCCGTCTTTAATCTTAGTAGTGATAGCCCAAATAATTGCTATGATACCTTTCTAACGGTATAGATACCTGTAAATAGATGTGAAAGTATAGTAATAGTTACCTCCTATGTAAGGAGTTAACCAAAAATGAGATAAGGTAGCAATCTAACATTGCAGCATGTTTGTTCCCATACAGTAACTACCTGTGTCTCGGCCCAGCGGGGAAAATGCCAGAAAGGAAGGCCCCTAAAGTTACAGCAGATTTCTAGGAGATATTCCTATTGGTATTCTCTCCAACTGCAATTGCAACTGCAACTCTCGAGTGAGTAGAATCTTCCAAGGATGTCATTTTGATACCTGTTATGAAGACAATTACATGAAGTAATTGTCATAGTCAGTAACTGTTCTCTTTTTTTTTGTTGTGGTACGTATTTTGAAGCAAGGGGGCCTTATAACTTACCTATGATCTACCAACAAGTTTTACGACATTAGAGGAGGGGATATATATACGAAGTAATTACGGTATATCCGTAAATAAAGACTACTCCCCCATTATCTAAAGACAGAAGGTATCTGGTAACTATCCTTTGTCTACCTATGCCGCTTTTCAATTCTGTTGCTTTCCAGGCCAAGGATGGTAGAAGGGGTGTAGGAGTTATCCCTAGCTTCGATTGATAGCCCACGCACGACACGGCCACTTTGACAACTTCTCCATCAATCCCTCAGTCAATCATGATGGAGAACCAGCGACCAGTATCAGTTGATGCTGAAACTCTTGATGTTGTTATCGTGGGAGCGGGAATCTCCGGAATCAATTGCGCATATCGCGTACAAACCGAGCTTCCTCACGTCAAGTTTATCATTCTAGAAGCCCGCGATCGAATCGGCGGCACATGGGATCTTTATCAATATCCAGGTGTACGCAGCGACTCGGACATCTATACCCTGGGCTTTGCCTGGCATCGTTGGTCTTTCCACCAGCCGATAGTCACAGGGGCCCAGATTATGGAATATCTTTCAGATGCAGTCTCAAAGCATCGCCTAGACCGACATATCCGATTCCACCATAAGGTATTATCTGCAAACTGGTCTACAACAGACCAGTATTGGGATCTAATTGCTGTGGACCGCGAGAATCTATCCAAACACATTCGCGCACGCTGGATTATACTCGGAACGGGATATTACGACTATGACACCCCTTTACGACCAGATATACCCGGCCTCGACAGTTTCAAAGGTACCTAAAAATGGAATAACTCATTTTAAGTATCGATTTAACAATATGTAGGCAAGGTCATCAACCCGCAATCTTGGCCACAGGGGTTTGATTACACCGGCAAGAGAATCGCTGTCATTGGTAGTGGTGCTACTGCTATTAGTTTGTTGCCAGCGCTCCCCGAGAGGGCAGCTGAGGTTACAATGATCCAGCGGAGCCCAACATACATAGTCCCAACCCGAAATACAGCATGGCTTCATTATTATCTCCCTCGAGCCCTTGCTTACATATTCCGACGTATACGTTACCTGATGTATCCCTATCTCATAGTCTTACTATGTCAATACTTCCCTGACTATGTCAAAGAAACGTTCCGGAAGGTAGTCACAAAAGTCCTTCCGAGGACCATTGACTATGATACGCATTTCAAACCCCGTTACAACCCGTGGGAGCAACGCATCTGTCTTGACCCAGACGGTGTCTTTTACAAAGCACTACATCTGCCAAATGTAGATCTGATTACCGGCGAGATCGACACGGTATCAGAAAGGGAAATCAAAATGAGAGATGGTCAGACTGTGGCTGCTGATATTATCGTTACCGCAACGGGATTCACTATGAGGATGGGAGGAAAGATTGAGATGCGGGTTGATGGTGAGCCTATATCATGGCGAAAGCGTTATATTTGGAACGGAGCCATGCTTGACTCGATCCCCAACATGACGTTTATGCTAGGATATACAAATCACTCCTGGACCCTTGGAGCTGACGATACGGCAATTGTACTGAAGAGACTTTGGAAATTCATGGAAAAGAATGGAGTCAAAGCTGCGATACCCAAGGTACCAAAGGATGCGGCAACCGGCACACAGCGCGTGTGGCAGCTGAACGCCACATATGTGCTCGCCGCGGACGATGAACTGCCCGTTTATGGGATGACAGGCAATTGGAAACCAAGGAATCGTCCTCCTATTGACTATTTCCACGCGCGATGGGGGAATTTTACGGATGGTCTGGAGTTTTTGACTTGACAAACGCAACTTGAATGTCTAAAGTAAGATATGGGCGCTGTCTACGTCCACTTTCTTTCGTATGTTTATCGCGAATTATTAGGCATCCAACACAAGAAAATCCAGGGAATGCTACGATGCAGTGCTAAGAAGCGAGAATGTGAGACGTTGTTATGGTGAGGAGTTCTTGCACGATTAATGTGCTGGAGCTTACAGCGGTAATGCACCTAAACTTAGGTCTTCCGCGCCACCACGAGAGGCACCTAGCGGTCCAGGCATGCAAATGGCTAGCATGTTACGTACCTATGCGAAAGCAGCCTGCATGTTGATTGACCATACGCTTTTGAGAGTTACCCCAGTTGGGAACTTCATCATGGCAGGTGCGTTAAAATGAAGTGGAAATATTTTAATGAACTTGCAGATGTCTATTTCAGCGCCATCTAGAAATAACATAACTCCATGGATATCAAATGTTGCCTCATGGTGTGGTATTAAGAGATACCCGAATCGGTCGTATCTGGTACCGCCTCCGAATCCCTTATAGTGCTTGGTGTTAGCGGTGAACTGTTACTAAAGAAGCCCGCCTTAGTTAGCGGTAGCGCTAACCCAACCCCAACCAAGGACGCTGGCCGCCATATTAGCCCCTATAAACTGGAATAACTGGTGTAATCTCAGATTACTAATCTTGCGGTGGACGAAATCCCAACATCCGCCAAACTAACAGAACGTTTTGGTAACCTACTTTAAATACAGGGGTGCGCTATAATTATAGGGGATATAGCGCTATAACCCATTGTAAGTATAATGGCTTTAACGCATTAATCGTTAAAACTTTTAACGTTTTGCCGAGCTAATAAAATCGTAAGAAATTTTCCTTATAATTATAACGTATTTAACGTTATAACTTATTATAAATTTAATAGTTTTAACGTATAACTTTTTATAATTTATAACGCGTTAAAAGTAATTAATTAAATTATAAAAAATACTTTTTATATTTATAATATATTTAACGTTATAATATATTATAATTATAAAGCTTTTTAATATATAAGTTTTTATATTTTTAATAACGTATTTATTTATTATAATTATAATAAAGTATACGTTATTATTATAATAACTTTTAACGTTAAATACGTTATATTTATAATAAGAAAATTTTTACGATTTAATTAATTAAATAATACGTTATAAGTTATAAGAAATAATATATTAAAGCTATTAAAATTATAATAAGTTATAGCATTATATCTTTTATAATTATAGCGCACCCTTATATTTAAAGTGGGTTACTAAAACGTTCTATTAGTTTAGCGGTTTCTTTAATATTAACCACCGTTAATCTGCCTTAAGTTTACCAACGTTGCTTAACCATCGTCCTATCGTTTCTCTTCACACCCAACCATTTCATCAAATTAAATCAATTTCAAATTGATTTTTTAATGGACCAGTAATGTGTAAATAATCATATTGTTTCCGAATAGTTTTGATTTAGCCCTAATGACGCTTACCCTCCGTCGAATTCACGAGATGCACAGCACCAGTTGCTTCCCCTGAGCCCCACTTTCTACCACTGAGTTCGAGTTGAATAACATAGGTATTCAAAGATTTCTTGTTAGGATCTCCCACACTTTGGAAAAGTAAGACTTCGCTGATTCATGCAAAGTGCTAGTCTCGGCGGGGGTCTTTGATTATTTCAACTCTGCCGGTCTCCTCAAGCCATCCAAGTTTCACAAAATTATCGTTGGTTCCCTTAGCTATATGTTTCTCTATAATAGTCTCATCACTGGCGTTATTAGCATACTCCAAGGTCTCTTTAAGCTCCCCAGAGACTAGTTGGGAAATCGAGTGCCAGATGTTGGCGCTGCGGGAATACCGGACTTGTCGAACGTATAATATAGTGATGATAGCAACGTATACTAAGTGGATACAGATGAGCGTCGTAACTGCGATCATTCCGGGGCATCCATGTATAGAGCATGGCCCCGGGGACCGAACCATAGTTGTAGTCGTCATCTGAGCCGTTTGTAGTGTACGCATGGTAGGAATATACGAGTAGTAGATGGCAGACCAGATGGTCGACATCATAGTCAAGATTGCATTAGCTGCTCGACCAGTTTGCACCACGATGTCATTGAATAGTAACGCCAAGGCCGGATTTACTGAGTAACCATCCGAGGTGCAGAAATAGCAAAATGACATGCTGCCGTTCGTTTGGAATCCGGAGGTCAGTTCATAGTACATGACTGTCTCGAGGATTGTGGGAGTGAGCCTCGCAAGAGTCATGTTGCCACCTGCAAAGCCAACATTGGTCAACGAGTTTGCTGGAGAAGAACTACGACCGTCGTCCGGCGGTCCTAATATCCTCATGTCTAGTATTTGCGTAGTTCCGTGGCTTTTCTGTGGCATGCTAACGCCCATCATGTCTTGCACGTCGATAGTGTTGTATGCTCTTGATGTTAAAGACATGTTTGTTATAGGCTCTCTCAGAGAGTGACCAGTAGGAGTAGACATGCTAACATGATGTCGGTCTAGGTAAAAGGCAGCGAAGCATAAAGTGATGTTGATGAATCGGCCTGGTATGACTTCGTAGCTTTGCCATTCTTGGTACGGATTGCCAGGAGGGAGTGGTGTACCTTGGTCCGAAATCGTATTCCAATCCGTGGGTTCCATATTGGTGGTGAATACTAATGTGACGGAGGAGTTTCGGGACCATGGCCCGTTAGACGGGTTCCATTTAGGGTCGAAACTCGTGTTCCAGTTTTGTCCTCCCACTCCGTCAAAGAGACAAGTATTGGACTGCCAGCCGAACGTTGCGCCCGGAACAGGGCAGCCAAATACGGCTTCTTCTCACTTCTCTGTATTGCAGAGTGAGTCTGAAGTGATCTGAGCGGTTCCAAAAGTTGAGTTATACTGCAAACGTCCTTCGATCATTCCAAGTGTATCGTCATTCTCAAGTGCATAATGGACGCTACTATATTGGGCATTGATATGAGGTCGCATACAAGCTACTTGTGAGTTCATAACGATAAGATTGCTGTCAAATTTCCTCACTGAAGTACGATCGTTACTGTCTGGAAGCGGTAAAAGGGCTCGTTGTATGACACCTGTATTGCTGAGGCCGTTTAGATCGGGTATTGCGCTGAATTTATCTTGTACTTCGCCAAATGTTGCGTATATGGGTGACTCGGAATGATACTGGCCCCCAGTTAACTGTAAATGGAAGTCATCTTTTTGATAAACCATCAGGCTTAGGGCTTCAGTACTGTTCGTATTGCCGATCATGACAAAATCATGTATGTCGGAAAGTAGAATAGTGGAAGAAAACTGGAGGCTTAAAGTGACAGTTACCATAAGCAATAGGAGCCAGAATTCGATATGCCGGATAGAGCTTCTAGATGTACCCATCATGCCTGCAAGTTTGGTGGGGCCGTCGTTGATGCTCCGTATAACTGAGAACCAAGCCACTTGTGATTGCCGGGCGCATCGCTTCTCAAGAACAATTGCTGCAACCATTGATGTACACACGGCTGCCTGAGAGGAAATTATGAACCGGAGAAACAACGAAGATAACGTAATGGCCTGGGTTGCGTAGTCATGGAGCGTAATGTAGCGCCAGAATTTGGTTGCATCTGCCGCCTCTGGAGTTGGTCCATACCCAAACCAGAGGAAGATCAAAAAGCCGAGAGCACCAAGAATTCCCAAGGATCCTCCTATAATGATAAAGGACCCTGTAATTCCCAATGATTCCTTAATAGGGAGAGAAGATGGTAAAGGGGAAGTAGTGGTTGAAGAGCCATGGTCTTCATTTAATTCTATAAGAGGAGATTCGGCTCTTCCCTCCGTGGGTCTTTGGAAGTTAACATGCTCCATAGAACGAATAGGAGACACCATCGGAGTTTCCTGTGCCACAGAGTCTTCTGTGTATATGCTGCTGGATGGTTCCACATCGCCTGGTTGAAACTTCAAAGACCTCGCGCTGGAAGCTAGTGCTGGATGATGAGTTTCAACAAGCGGTGATTGAGTACTGTCAGTACTGGTTGCCACACCAATTTCAGATGAACTCCTAAGAGGTAGCTTCTGACACTGACCAACGACGCCGGCGTTGGGTTCGATGGAGTGTTCCTAAATATCTCAGTTAGTGACTACGGTTATGACAATGTAAAATGCAAACATACATCAGAGTTCATCTCCGAGCTAGCTTTGAGTACTTATTCTTTAGATTTATCGTTATATGTCTTAGGTATCGTAGCAGCAATATGCGTATATTTGGAATAGTTATTAAACGAAAATAATTTTTATTTTTAAAACTATTTTACCTTATTAATATATCCTATCATATTAATTTAATAAGAAAGTATATTATATTAACGCAACCATTAAAAAAATATAAATGTTTTTAATATTTAAAACGTTATTAATTTAAAGAATTATTATTTTACTTAAAAATTATTATAATTAATATTTTTTTAAAGTTTTAACGTTTTTATAATTTTAAAATATTTTATTTAATATAATTACGTTATATATATTAATAATTAAAATAATATTAATAAGAATTAATTTTATTTATAAATATATTATCTTATATTTTTAATATATATATTATTATTTCATTTTTTATTTTATTATATATTTCTTATATAAAGGTAAAATATTATTATTAAAGTATATATTAATAAGTTATAATATATTATTAATAATATGTTAAAAAAATAATAAACTTTTTATTATTATTTATATTTAATTTTATAAATTAAAGTATAAAATATATATAATAATTTAAAGATTTATTTATATTTGCCCCGAATTTATGAGGGGTTATTGTATCGTGGTTTTAACTAATAAATAAATTAATTAATATATTCTTTCCTATTTGGGAATTGTGGGACTGGAAAAACGCCGGGCCGAAAACTTTTAACGTATTTTCCACCAAAACCACTTCAAAAATTCATAACTTCACGAATATAAGGCGTAGTCACGTGCACTTTACATCATTATAACGAGCATTTAATTCTGCACAAAATGACATAGGTTGCACCATGATAACAAATATATAGCTTAAGTTATGATTTTTTAAAGATAAAAGGTCCATGTGTGGCATACGTTGCTACGGAAAACGAGCGTTGAAAAGTTGCAAGGCTCGTAACAGTTACCCTATAAAAGATTTAACCCTTAAAAGCTATAATTTTTTTAAAAAAAACACTTTATATTAAATAAAATAAAAATCATAAAAG
>JAMAKT010000147.1:0-40796 GCA_023628415.1 Hypoxylon sp. PDH2405 | reverse complement strand
ATATTATTTTTATATATAATATTATAATAAAGTAATAATATACTTATATTTATTTTTAAGGAAATTTTAAATGTTAATTTATAAAAATTATTATTATTATTATAATTAACTTTAAATTTGCTTAATAAAATATTATTTCTTTTTATTTTTATTTTTATATATTAAAATATTTTTAACTTTATAAAAATTTATTTTAATAAATTTAACTTATTATTATAATATTTTTAATTATTTTTTACCTTTTCATTAAATTATTATTAAACCATTATTACTTTTTTATTAAGCGTTAATTAAGCCGTAATTAAACCTATTTTAACCTTACATAAGGTAAGAAAACCTCTTACCCTAGCCAGGTTTAGCGCGCCCTACACCAACTACCCCCTATCTACTAATTTCTACCCCCTTGCCAACTGATACCTCTAACTTATTATGACCATTATGCGTGGGATGATAGCGACCCGTGTAGATGGAATGAGGAACAAGGCAAGAAAGGGAAATGAATCGCGATTGGGATCACCATTCAAAATCATTGGACAAAAAGAGCCTCAGTTTTCCAGGTTTTGTCGATGACACACGGACCCAAGTCTAGAGTACATGCTGACTTATTAGGACCAATTTCTCAAATTCCCAATCGAGCCCCTTGAAGATATTTGATGAGACACAGCATATACACATTAGAGGATGTTCCCTGTGCAACGAGAAGGAAAAAAAAAGCCCCCTTCCCATCTACTTCTCGGCTATCCCGGTCAAGCTGACGAGTCGACACAATGTCTTCCCAGTCCGTCCACTAGAAAGTAGCTAAGAAGAAAAAAAAATTGCTCGAGGTCACCCTTAGCTAAGCTGACCCCCAGTTCTTCGCATGAAACAAATCCTGTATTACTCAAAGGTTCTATATCTTACCTACATAAGCATCTAAACGGCTTCACGAATCCCACCGGTCAATGTTTTTACTATATGTCGCTTAAATCGGCTTACATATATGTACGCTCACGCCCATATAGATTCGAGTTTAGAATGCCTCAGCGATGCAAAGACATGGTCTGCATGTATGTACGGTTTATAGATCACCTATACAGTAGGTAAGTATATAAAGTAACCCGCTGTTGTCACCATGTATGTAACACTTCAAAATGAATACCTACATGTATTGAAGTGCGTATGTAAGATACGTGTAGGTATCTCGTGTAGGTATCTCGTGTAGGTATCTCGTGTAGGTATTGGAAATAAGTGGGTACATATATGTACCTATGGAGGTATGTCGCGTTGCGAGAACCACATGCAAAGAACATTGAACCTATGCTTACCTACATACATATATGTACATAGGTAACTTTCTTGGGCTCTGCTTCCGGGAGATCTCCGGTCTACATAAGCTATGGTCCGTGCTGTCCGTGGCAGCTGGAGCCGGACGATTGTCAATCTTGAAAGATCGTCGTCCTTAAACTGTAACCGATTGGAGCTTTATTAGCTTCCATACCTTAAAATAAATAAATTTAAACCAATTGAGGTGCACAAGCCCAACCAACACTTCCGGAACGCATACATAACATGGCCCCATCACGGGCTACAGCTAGGCTCGCTGCTAACCTACGGGGTGTCTCTCACCTGCAACGGCTCCGATCCCTCTGTGGACCACTCCCGCAGCGATCTTACCACTCCTACGACCACCCACCACCCTCAGGCGTCTTTAGCACCGCCGAGAAAGCCATCCTCTCCGCCGCATACCGGCACGTGCCCGAGCATGGATTCACAGCCCACGCGCTATCCCTCGGCGCGCGGGACGCCGGCTACCTCGATATTAGTACCAACTTGCTTCCCGAGGGGCCCTTTAGCCTGATCCGATACCACCTTGTTACCCAGCGGGAGGCGCTGGCGCCGCGGAGCGAGGCTCTTTTTGGTGCTCAGGAAGAACCAGGGTTGCAGGTCCCGGACAAAGTCGAGCGGTTGGCATGGGAGAGACTGTTGGGAAACCAAGAGGTCAACCATCGCTGGCAAGAAGTGAGTCTCTAGCACCTGGGTCTCCGGGCCACCCTCATCCCCACTCCTTTCCGCCTCGCCATACATCACGTGGCTACCTAGCCAACTACTTACCTCCTACTCAGGCCTTGGCTATAATGGCGCAACCATCGCATGTTCCCTCTTCCTTGCGGGAGCTCGCACTCCTATCCGATGAGATCTACTTTTTAGCGGGCGACACCTCGGTCGACCCCTCGTGGTACACGAAGCGTGGATCTCTATCCATGATCTACGCCTCGTCCGAGCTCTTCATGACGAACGACCGATCCCCAGGCTACGGTGAGACGCGGACTTTCCTCCAGCGCCGCCTCGACGAGACGAGCAAGATGGGTAGCGTTTTGGGCAGCGTCGGCCAGTGGGTGGGCTTCACAGCGTCGGCTGGGGTGAACGTGCTTAGGAGCAAGGGTGTTCGGATATAATAGTAGAGGGGAAACAGCAGTCCCAGTCGCTACGGACCTCCACTGGTCTACAGGGATTATCACGCATTTCACTATGCGAACCTGTAAGATTGTATGTGTACATGTACTATTGGCATGCGGGTTGAAGACGGCGTTTATAGAAACAATAACTTCGATTAGTGCGTCAGTCGATTCGACATTCGACGCAACCAGTATTGCACAGCCCGCCACTATTTGTGTAGTATCTTACTAGAAGGCACTGGAGCCACTACCTATCTATGCCCGGACCCTGATTACCTAGCCCTTCCTAGCGCCCATATCAACACTTCTTTTAGTCTTTGAAGCTCGTAAAGACATACTACCACTTAGACTCCTCTGGACATAACCTCTACTACGTCCCTAATCGTACGTGGTATCACAAGAATAAAATTGATATATATTAAAGGTCAGTGATACGTTGTTGTCGGGGGTCCGTGAGCCTATTGCACTGTCAGTCCGGATATGGCCGAATCTACGTGTAGCTAGTGATAGTTCAAGGGTGGAAACTCACCTGATAATCTTGACGTCCTTGTCAATGTTCGCCCGACCCTCAATAGCGTTAGGGGTAATGAGGATGAACTGTTTGCCCACAGAGCGACGGGCCGTAGTGATCTACAAGGCTGGTTAGCAAAGCGGTCCAAGTCGTAAAGACGTGGTAACTTACTAGCATGTTTGTGCTAATGGCGCGGTTGACATTGTCCATGAAGACATCAAACTCATCGAGACATCGCAAGGGGGACCCCATCGCATCCCAGATGGCAAGGAGAAGACATATAGATGAAAAGGACTTCTCTCCACCAGACAACGTCTTAGTGTTTCGTCCCGAACTACTCTTTCTCGTTTCATCCGGCTCCACTTGAACCCGAAGCCTCTTGGCCTTATGGTCGAGGAAAAGTTCACCTCTGAACCCACGCTCGCTTAGAAGATAGTTGAAGTTGCATCGAGCATGGGCGGAGATGAGTCGTTGAAACGTCCTCCATTTGCGCAGGCGATCCATCAAAGCCCTCTTCAACTCATCCACCAGCGATGTAAGATTCTTATAATTTTTCTTGGCTTCTCGGTATTCCTGGATTGCCTGTGAAGCCCGATTCTGAATCTCTTCGTCCGACGCACCTAACTGGTCACGGATCTTCTTTAATTGCTCTTTGATAGAATCAAATTTGCGTTCAATGCTTCGGTGGGTTTCTCCTTCGGGTATATAAGCTCGTTCAGGAGCGGCCTGACTTGCCTGTTGAACATATTCGGCGACGGTTTGTTCCTGTATTTGTTTGGACCTCTCCGCATCTACCTTTACTTGCTTCGCCATATCGAGTTTTTCGTAAGCTTGATTCTTCTCAGCTAGGGCCACTCGTCGGGTCTCTTCGAATCTTTTGACTTTGTCTTCAGCCTTGGTAATTTTGGCTTTGTGATCCTGAGCGGTCAACTTGGCCTGTTTGAATATCTCGTGGAGACTATCTACCTCCCTGTTCATCTCTTGCTTTTGCATGGCAAGCTCACCAAATTGATTGCCGTAGTGGTCCTTTTGAGCCTGAGCTTCTTGGAGATCGTTCTTGTACCCTTGCAACTTGTTATCAACGCCTTCAAATTTGTCAAGCTCCTCTTCGATATGAGTGACCCGAGCCTGAGCGTTGCGTAGCTCTTTCTCAAGGTTACTTCCTTGTTTCTTGTGCTGATTGATAGCCTGTATACAGCGTTCAGTGGCTTGTTTGTGGGTTCTCTTTGACATTTCTAATTCTCGGAATTCGGCACGAAGCTGATCAAGAGACTCCTTGAAATAATTGATTTGTGACTCTTCGTCGTCCGATTTCATACGAGGCTTTTGGTCGTAACTAGGAGTGATAGGGCTGCTGCCAATGCTGTTCCCACCACGTCTTGTGAGTCGGACACCATGGCCCCTTTTTGAGTCATGGAAACATAAACAGGCAGAGACATTCTCCGGCTGTGGTCCGTCGAACATTACATTCTGGGCTTCCTCTCGATTCTTAATTAGAATGGTTTGCTCGATGCTGTGGTTGATGATCAGTTGATCTCTTAAGCGTAGATCATCGATCTTCAAGACTCTCAGTATTGTATCGAAGTTTTCGTCAGGCTCCTTCAAGTTCTGAATCGGAGTTCTTGAACCTATGAAGATGGGACAATTTCGGATTCCTAGTCTCTCCATATGCGAGGACAGCCGTACTTGATCAGATCGACTACCGACGACAAACGCGTTGAGACTCGCTCCAAATATCTTCTCAAGAATCGACGACCACTCCGGCTTGGTTAATTGGACGTATGTGCCAATAGGACCAATGGGCTTTTCTGAAAAACCATTGTCGCTATCAATGAGCCGTAAAAGCTGAGGGACTTGCTGTTCGAACCCAGCAAATGGGTCAGTTCGATTTTGTGATAAGTTTCGCAGTCGGGTCTCGGCCGCTGTAACCTCTCGGCGCTTTTGATCGACCAGATCTTGCGAATCTTGTTCCTTCTTCTGGGCTTCAGTACGTTCGTTGATTAGACTAGAGCTGCGTTCGGCGTGCGCCTTTTGGGACTCCCTGATCTCTTCTATGTTGCATTTCGCCTCTTCTAGCTCTTTCTGCTTTTCGGCAAGAGCCCCGCCGTTCACCTCCTCTAGACGTCGTTCTTCTTCGCGTATCTTCCTCTCATAGTCCTTGACCTTCTGCGAAGCATTGGTAAGTCGTTGATGGATATCCCTCTCCTGCGTGTGAGTCTGCTCGATTGATGCTCTAGCATTGTTGAAATTTGTTTTCGCTTCCTCTTCCTTTTCCTTAAACTGACCTTCCTCATCGAGGAGTGTCTTCAAGACATCCTTGGCTTCTTGGACCTTGTTGTCGATTGTTTCGAGAATTTCCGACTTCTCTACAATGGTTGCCTCCGTTTGATTGATCTCTTCTTGGGCTGCAAGTACAGCATTCTCCATTTGCTGCAGGATAGTCTCCTGCTCCATGACTTGTGCCCAGCATAACTGATTTGAGTATATTTTAGACTGCCTCCGCATCTCTGCGCTCTTGGCAACGGCGTCTCTCAGCTTCACAGCCTTCTCGCTCTTTTCTTTGAGGGCCGCGATACTTTCCTGGTAGGCAAGTAGCCTTGTCTCGTTAGCTTCAAGCGTTTCCTGAAGAAGCTGGTAGTCCTGGTCGAGCTGTTCCAATTGAGTGCCTTGAACGAAGTATTTGTACTTGGCGGTAGGAGTTGCGGCATTCAGGAATTGCCGTGCATTATCTTGAGAAAGCACATTGAGCGGGTTGTCGACCTGTAGGCAGTAGTACTCAACGACATCATCAACATCGCCCTTTTTGGTAGAGATAATTCTGCCGGATGAGGTTTTCAATTTGAAGCCACTCGAGCCGTTTTTGCTGAAGTGTCGTTCGACGATGATAGACTCTCCAAATAAATCAGGCTTATAGGCGTCAGGGCCCTGGTTCTTGATCTTGACCACTAAACTGGCATTCTCTTGGCCCTCCTTGATAAAACTCCGTAGACTTCCGCCACGATTCGTCGCGCTAGCTTTCCCCCCCAAACACAGGGTTATGGCAGTCAGAATGGCGCTCTTGCCACTTCCGTTCTCTCCCACGATGAAGTTAAGTAGGGGACCAAGCTCCACGTGTAGCCTTACGTGACACATAAAGTTCATGCAGGTAATGCTTTCGATAATAGCATTGAGAGCCACCTGGTTTTCACCAAGGATATGAGGACGGTTCTTTAGGCGCTGTGTCGCACGTTGATCGTCCAGATCGGCATTCTCGAGGTGCCTAAATCCGGCATCACGCATCATCTCGTACTGCGTCGCAGCCGGCGCACTCGGCTCTTCGGGTGAGGGATCTCGCATCGCCTCATCGTTATCGTCGCCGTCGTCCGAGCTGGGGACGCTCTCCCCGCGAGTTGTCCAAGGCGACTTCTTACTAGGGCCGGCGTGCGATGTTCGTGCCTTCTTTCGCTGCTATATCTCTAGAGTTAGAAGGAAAGGTTTTCGGTTTCGTTGGAAGATATGTGATTACTGACGGTTTCGTTTCTAAGGCTCGAGCTGGCCTGGACAATAGTAGCTCCTTCATCATCTTCATCGTCAAATGCAGCGCGACGAGAGCGCTTGGATATTGCTGCAGGCATGGCTTCTGGAGCAGAATTGGTGTTGGGGGGTCGAACTAGGTTCGTTTGTTTTGCAACTTCAGGTCGAGTTCATGTCAGACGCTAACTAGCGAAGTTGAAGGACGATACAAAGGTATTCTCTAAATTATCGGACAATTGCTATTGTTGGTTGCCGCCCACGGAATACGTAGTGTGACGGTATAAATTAAGAGCATAATTAAATTTGGTAAAGAGAGACGCGACCTGAGACGCGGCAAACAAGCCGAGCGCGAAAGCGACGTGTTTTCCGTAATTACATAACGCAGCTGCCCTACCGCGAACCCCACTTACCGCTCTAAACAAGGATTCAAGACCCGTGGGTCTGGCGTTAGTGAGGGGTGTTTGCACATAAGGTTAGCAGCTACATATGTAGGTATCTAGCAGTCTAGACGCTACCTACATTATGTGCATATTGATCTGAATGTACATAATGTACATAAGTCTTCGCATCTTCGCACAGACCATCGGCTGTAGAAGCACTCATCTTGACGAGCGTTGCAGAAGATTTTTGACTGAGATAATTGAAGTGTCTCGTGGAAGTTAAAAATTGGTTATACTGATCTTTCACTGCAATATCCGAAAATTAGGATCTCCTAGTCCTAGAAATCTTTTGACTTGGTTTAGTCGCAGACATACGGCCGAACAGAACTACCTAAAACTAACAGAGTCAGCGAGGTTTTGTGGAAAAGAATAAAAAGGTTCTCACGCAAATATCATACCCATCTTCTAAACCTGAGAAGACGGATGAAGTATAAGGTATAAGAACAGAGTTCAAACGGACCTAAATGAGAGTTCGCTATATGTATGTTCCCGAGGTAAGTTAGTCGACCTTCACAATTCCTACATATGTATGATGTTAAACTGACCTCATACCAGCCTAGTCCTATTCGAGCTGCTAAAGTACGTATATATATCATTGTGCTTTTCGAGCTCAAATTTCGCGAGCGACCAACCATTAAAGCATCCGTTGCTTCATGATACATGGTACATTTTAAGACTTCAAAAAAGCCAAATCTATTATCCTCTAACATCCTACTGTTGCGTTCTCTATGATGAACGCGGCATGTTAGTCAATGGATTCTGAAGGCACCTACGACTCCTCCGAAGGCAACTTCGGTGGATTTACCAGAAACCTTCCCGAAAACTGCGTGGAGTATTTACTATTTGTTCTTGACAACGAGCAAGTAGTGCGCAGTAATTTCTCTGAGCTTGAAGACATACGAAAAGCGGCCACGAATCTATGTGATGACATTGCTAAAGACTACATATGGCAACGAGATTCCTTCCAATTACGTCTTGAAAGAGACCGGGATCTAGTCTACCTGCACGGGATTACCGACTATGGAGATTCAGTTGAAGATGAATGGCTTATAGTCTACTTACTTCGGGAACTAACTAGATCCTTTCCTACACTCTGGGTGAGGGTTTTCGATAACGATGGCGAGTTTCTACTTATCGAAGCGGCCAAGGCCCTGCCAAAATGGTTGAGCCCAGAGATGGATGTTAATAGAGTATGGATCCATAATGGAAATCTCTATATATTACCCCTGGCAGCCAGTTCGGGAGTGAAGCGGCCGCTTTCCTTGGACGAGGCCATCAGATATATCAAGTCGAGCCCTAGCACACTAATACATTCCACCTTCGTTGAGGCCGAGGCCTTTTACAGGTTAGAAAAGTATCCTGGTAAGGTCACAGACTCGATACACCATTCAGAAGTCACAATACCCAGGAAACTAGCATATATCTTACATGAACGGCCTTCTACGATTGCTCCTGCCGTCGAGGCATTTTACCTGCGAGATCCGACCGCCATGAAGCCTCTTACATCCCTATCCGGCGACGTACATTTCCCGCCCGAGGACTTAGTGACCGTTAGCATAAAGTTCACCAAGGTCCTCTTCGCGCAACTCAAATCCCAACATTTCACCCCCCCTCCGATGTGGAGCGTCGTGTGGGAGAACGCTGAAAAGCAGGCATCAAATGCAGAGGACGCTCAAATAAGATTAGCCCGGTTAGAGATGGGCATGAAGGTGGCATGCGGCTTCGAGATGCTTGCTACGAATGCGGACAAGAAAGACAACCGCCTAGCACGTGAATTCGCCATGCTTCTCGAGGATGTGGAAGAAGACGGTGCTCAGACACTCCCAACTAATGAGGACATCGAGTCGTGGGAAGATGTGCATAGGAGTGATGACGAATCCTGGCTGGATATTAATTTTGAGGACTTCGAGGATGAGCTACGGGGAAATAGTGGCCATCGGAAACGGGCCCAGGGTGGATTTGGTGATGCCTCGGCGCAAGCGGACCTACAAAAGATTGTTTCCCGCTTTGAGGCGTTCCTTAATGACGAAAAGGCCGGCATAGAAGGAGCTGAGATGGAAGATATGGACGTGGACGATGACGATGATATGTCGGACGTAGAGGAAGAGAGTGACGACGAAGACAAAGAAGTTAGTTTCGATGAAGAGCAGTTTTCGAGGATGATGAGAGAAATGATGGGACTACCGGCTGCGCAGCTGACGAGTTCGACGAATGAACCCGAGGATACAAACCATGCGGTCACGGGTGATGTTAAGAAAGGGGAAGATGATGAAGACGAAGATATCAGACAATTAGCCGCCCAGATGGAAGCTGAGTTGAAGGAGTATGGTGCTTTGAAGCTTGATGCCGAACCTGAAAAGGTAAAGGCCATAGAAGCTCGGGGCAAGGCCAGTTTAAAGGGGAAAGAAAAGGATGACCTAGGACGCAGGGTAGACAGCGAGGAAGAGGGTAGTGATGAGGAAGTCGATGTCGACTATAATCTGGCCAAGAACCTCCTAGAAAGCTTCAAGAGCCAAGCTGGAATGGCAGGCCCCGCGGGCAATATCCTCGGGATGTTGGGCTTGCAACTTCCCAGGGACGAAGATGAGGAGGAGGATGATGATGATTGAAAAGAATCCTCGTCATTAATCTTTTTTTTTTTTGGCACGTAAATACATGTGAACAGTATGCAATATCACGCTCGCCATGCTTATTCCACAATGTCCTAATTTTTTTTTAGAAGAGATGTGATCTCAATTACCACTGTCAGACACGAACCCACAGGGGATACCTGTCTCTTTCGATACTGTTGAGATTAGATACCTTATGTAATCTACCTTGTATCCATGGAACCAAAGATTCGGTGTTAGTGGGATTGGATTGAGTACTTGCATGGATCCTTTTAGGGTATGTACCTTATACATGTATACCGTGCCCAGCTAATGCTGTTCTTTATCCGTAATGCCCCACTATACTGTATGTACCGTATACCCGTATACATAGAGCTTCCGCAAGCCACACCGTTCTGGGCACGTTTAAACCCCACAGAGCAGCACGACGCGACGTCACTGGGTCTTTCTCAAAACTCGTGGTAGATGAAGACATGAGATCTTCAATGTCGTTCTTAGATCTAGCCTTTAGATACTTCCATTTGGTGTAGTATCAAACTCCCCTACGCGTCTATTACATGGATTGGGCGGTTACTCTTGCAATGATTTAAAATAAAAAACACCAGGTCAACCAATCCTTCAGTATTTCTTGCGTCCGCGACACCGATAAAGAACCGCATGCGCTTCCTTATATGAGAGAGAGAGAGTCAACATCCCACATCCACGTCCACGCGACACAAGCATGTGGCCAAGCAGCAGCGTCTCTAGCCTTCAGAAAACATACGATGAGGCCTACCTAAAATGTTCTACGGCAGTCTACTACGAGAGCCAGGTACGTCTACGTCTACCGCGCCGATACTGGTTAAGACAGCAGCACACTTACAAAAATAAAAATTGAACCAGCTAATTGTAACTTATTTCTGTACCTAGGGAGACGAGAAAGAGGCTATGTCGTGTTGGAAGAACGCCCTTGACCAGATACGGCAGAATCCCATCAAGAAAAGACAGGGGAACTATTCTCCTAAATCCGAGACCGAACGCGCCCTGCTGGAAAGCTTAAGGGAGTTGGAGGTGCAGTGCAAGGAAAGGATTGATCTCCTCGAAGCCCTTAGAATATCCCGCGAGGAGGATCCGTCATTTCAATTCACACAGACAAGTGTCGGTACCGAGGCAAGCGTGGAAGGCCGGTCGAACACGAACACACCGGAAAGGGGATGGATCGGTGATGGAACGATACCTGCCATAACATACACAGAGTTGTCTAAGCCGCCACTACCTAAAAGACCGTCCTTCCCTTCTAGAAACTCGTCTGAGCAGGCCGTAGTGGGACTCCGTAGTGCCATACTGGATCAAGACTTGTCATCCTCAGCAACAAGACCACCTACGCTCCCTCCTTACGGCGCATCTGTTCCAAGGAGGAAATCTTCGAGATCGCCCAGTCCAGAAAAACACGCCATGAGAACAACGTTACGGTCAGGCAAACAGGACAAATCCTCAAAACAACTCCGACATACTCCAACCAAGATAAGTAAAGGCCCAGGGGCCAGCAAGGCAGCCACGTTGGCTTGGACTAGCCTCGAAAGGGGAATACATGCAGAAGCGACGAGTTCGCCACTGGGATTATCTGATTCACGTCGATCATCTGAGCAGGCGCGAAAGAGTTCCACGCCCACCCCCCGGCACTGGGATAGCCACACGAGAAGACTGGTGGTTTCTCCCGATGCCTCTGGTTTTACACCTACAGGTGTCCGTTCGAGCCCCGAGTCTTCAATGCGCAACTCTGGTGATTACACGTTTCCCACACCATCTTCCCTGGCTCTTGGTGCGGCTTCGAGTGCTCTAGGGGCGCTAACCATTCAAGAGCGGGATGAGCTGAGCCCTACAGCAGCTCGAATTGAACGGAGATCGACACCTAGAAAGGGAGTAAGCTCGGGGTATGATGAACCGAATACACCCAGTCTACCTCCCGGATCCCTAGACGCCGCCCTTGGGACAAGGTCCAAGGAAGGCTCAATAAGGAGAAAGCCAGTGGACCGCAGTAAAGCGTTCGAGCCCAATAGCGCCAGGAAGCGAGTGGGCCGACAGACATCTGGCTGTGATGGAAGAGAAGAAGTATCATCCAGCGAAGAGCATGGCAGGGCCAGCTCTTCCAGTCGAAGACGCAAAGGCAAGCAAAAGGGATCGCCCGTCGCTTCTGATACCGAGGACCGGTCCTCGGCAGGTTCAGTTACCGACGAAGGAAAGAAGACAAAAGACGAATGGGAAAAGAGGAAAAAGGCAGTATTAAAGAATTTACCACCGGGTGTAGATGAGGCGGCTGCGAAAGCAATATTCAATGAAATCGTGGTTCATGGCGACGAGGTCCATTGGAGCGATGTTGCTGGTCTGGAAATTGCGAAAAACGCACTGAGAGAGGCGGTAGTATATCCGTTCCTACGACCCGACTTATTCATGGGTCTCCGCGAACCGGCTAGAGGCATGTTGCTCTTTGGGCCTCCTGGGACGGGGAAGACGATGTTGGCTCGCGCCGTCGCAACGGAATCGAAATCTACCTTCTTCTCTATCTCGGCGAGCAGTCTAACCAGCAAGTACCTCGGCGAATCTGAAAAGCTCGTGCGTGCATTATTTGCGTTGGCCAAGATGATGGCTCCGAGCATCATATTCGTTGACGAGATAGACTCACTTCTCTCCCAACGATCCGGATCCGGAGAGCACGAGGCTACTAGGAGGATCAAGACCGAGTTTCTCATACAGTGGAGTGACCTACAGCGAGCTGCGGCAGGACGTGAGAACGGCACCGGGGCAAATAAAGAGCGAGGCGATCCAAACCGGGTCCTTGTCCTGGCAGCTACCAACCTACCGTGGGCAATTGACGAAGCAGCGAGGCGGAGATTCGTGAGGCGCCAATATATCCCTTTGCCGGAAGCAGAAACTAGGGCTATTCAGTTGAAGACGCTACTTGGGCAGCAGAAGCACAATCTTACGGACACCGATATCGCGGAATTGGTGGACCTGACAGACGGTAAAGATAATATAAATCTACAAGATACAAATAACGCAATGCTAATCAGTATATATCTAGGCTTCTCGGGCTCAGACATCACAGCACTAGCCAAAGATGCAGCGATGGGCCCCCTCCGAGCTCTAGGGGAGGCTCTCCTTCATATGACAATGGACCAGATCCGGCCCATAGAGCTGGCAGACTTCAAAGCCAGCCTCCGTACGATTCGTCCCAGCGTTAGCAGAGAAGGGCTCAAGGAATATGAGGACTGGGCAAGGAGGTTTGGCGAACGCGGTGGATGAAACCTCGTTATGATTGTAAACCCTCGATAGTATTGCGATTCCCAAGCAGCGAAATTAGAAGGAATGTCGGCGGCGTTCAAGGGATTAGGAAGCCATGGGTTGACATACGATACCTAGGGTCAGCTATCTGTTCAATATGAATTATGTGAACGGGTCGTCTTTTGAGTAGCCAAAGCTGTGCGAATCTGTAGTTGTACATATGTTACATCATGCGGGCGATTTGGTATATACAAGTTTACCAGCAGCGCAGTACCGAAGTCGCGTTGGGCAATCTCTTTCGACGAAGCTGGTGATACGACACTCGCGGTATGCTTACGCTCTATTCGCCGGCTCTTTTCTATGTGAGCAACCATTTTGTTTCAGTCGACATCTTCTATTGTCGTAGGTTGCGCAGGTGGTGGAGTCTTGCCACTTTCTTTCAACGCCTTTCTTGCTTCCCGAGCGGCCTTTTCTTCTGCCCTTATCCTGGCCTGCTCTTCCCTTCGTGCAGCTCTTCGCTCGTCTTTGGCCGCTCTCTTTGCGGCTGCCTCGGCCAGCCTCTCTTCTAGTGTAGGAATAGGTGGCCGTTCGTCAATTGGGTCGCCATATGGCGCTATTATGTGCTTGACGACATGCCGCACATGTTGTGATACTCTCCAGGTAGGCGTTATGGCTACCACGTCGCCCTGTCGGACGGAGTTGCGAGGGTCGTGGACTAGCTTAAATCGCGGCTCTTTGAAGTACTAGACGCAAGAATTGAGAGTTAGCTATAGTACATTGGGATCTGGTGTTTGTGCGGCCTGGCTAACCTTCTGTACTCTCGGTTCCCATCTTAGTCCACCTAGCTTGACCTTCACGGTCTTGTCCATTAGACCAGCAGATACCACGATACCATGCATCTCCTTCCCTGCTCGTCGCATGGTATTGGCGGCCGCGGCCGCGACTTCGGAGGCCATAATTTGTCCTTTTCGCTCTAGCTTCGCACGTCAAGTCCCTCGGTTGCTACTTTGCTATCATACTATTATGTTGATTCGTTGGCTCGCGATTTCGTATTGTCAAGTCGCTTTATTCACCCGATCATCAAAAGATTTTGGAATAACTAAAAGTTTACAACTCCAATTGGACAGGGGCCCGGGTGCCCCACCCATGTCCATTACAGGGCGGGAAAACGGTTCCGCCGGTGTTATCGATAGGCACCTTGAGGTAGGTACCTACCCATACCGTACCTAATTCCCGAGTTCTGAAAATCCATAGATCCATAGATCCACTCATACTTTAAAGTAACGCCAACACACTGGAATCTACATATGTCTAACTGAGCCGTCGTCCTTTTCATATCAGTACGCACAGTACGCAGAGAGTATTTCTCAATGCAGTGATGATATATTATTTACAGCTACCTTGAAGCCGTGTTTCCTTGTTTTGACAGTGCTGTTACTAAATCTTCAAGTGAAACCCCTTGATTTCTCAACCCTCACCTGACGATACTACACCGGCATCTCCTAAAAGGACCTACCTCATTTGGGGTAGCTGAGGTAGGGAAGTATTTTTTTTTCAGCACGGAGACATTCCGCATTCTCAATCATATAACAGGCCAGGCCTTGTGCTAGCATGCGTGTAGGTACCAATGTTGAAAAACTTGGCCAAGTCACTGCCCGTCCAAGATACCAACCGCATTTCGTCATTCATGGAGCCGAGCCAACTCCACTCTGTCTTTTTTTGGAAGACATACTGGTGAGTGCTAGCAACACACTGGCTCAAATGAGTCTCAGCCCATGTTGTTGAGCCGGGTAAACCTTTGCTCCGCTTCTCCCCTGAATGCCCGAATACTAGATTCAACCTGGACCTCTCAGTCGATCATTCTCAGATATCCAACACAGCCTGCCATGGATAAGTAATTAAATGTCCCAGTCAAGTTGGAGGCCGCCATTAGCCAGACATTTCAAGCCGCAATCAGCTTAGATACCACGGCAACGTAGTAAGCGAATTGAAACCACAAAAACATAGCTCGGTCTCACATGGTTTCTTCGACTGGAGCTCAGCTTTTCTTAAACCATAGAAGTGCATATGCTGGTCTCCAGGTATTACCATTATATCTATAGACACCTACCAAGACCAACGGAGATCGACAACTTCTCTATTCCAGCTGAAAATTAGTGTATCCCCGGCCAACCAATAATGTCTCAGACTATGTTCTGACTTATACTACCTGCCTAATCTGCATCGCCATCTAGGAACTTGAAGCCATACTCACATCCACGACGTAGTCTCCATATTACATCGCAAATGCCATCCTAGTAGATCATACCCGTTCTTCGGGTTGCTTACGACGAGTATAAAAGCCCGCCGAGGCCACGGGCCAACACCAACATTAACGATATCCCAGGGTACCCGAGATCGGAAATCAAAGACATTTAAGTTGTGAATATGAAGTTCTTCGTTGCCACTTTCTTAGGTCTAAGCAGCGTTGCCCTCGCAGCAGTGCCAGGATTCGATATTTCTCACTACCAATCGAGTGTGGATTTTGCAGCAGCCTACAATTCCGGGGCGCGCTTTGTTATTATCAAGGTAACCCTGAATCCTAAAGAGAAAAGTCGTTCGAAATAGATTTAACCCGTTCCGAATAGGCTACTGAGGGCACCACGTACATCGACCCAAGTTTCAGTAGTCACTATACCGGTGCTACCAAGGCTGGATTCATCCGCGGTGGCTATCATTTTGCACATCCCGGTTCTTCGTCGGGAGCGGCGCAAGCCAACTATTTCCTAGCACATGGCGGTGGCTGGTCGGGCGACGGAATCACTTTCCCAGGCATGTTGGATTTAGAGGGTGACTGCGCGGGCCTCTCGACAAGTGCTATGGTCTCTTGGATCAAGGACTTCAGCGATACATATCACAGTAAGACGGGACGCTACCCTCTCCTCTACACAAACCCTTCGTGGTGGTCGAGCTGCACCGGTGATTCGAGTGCCTTTGTCAATACAAACCCCCTCGTCCTCGCACGATATAGCAGCAGCGCTGGAACGCCGCCCGGCGGCTGGCCGTATTACACGATCTGGCAGTTTAACGACGCATACAAATATGGTGGTGACTCGGATACTTTCAATGGAAACTGTAAGTGAACTTGCGATCGTTTTGGCCACCATCGAAACCTATAAATGCGAGGTCGTCGATGGCAGTGCAAACTCTACCTACTCTTAGCAACAATTTCAGCTAATATGATATTTTAGATGCTTCGCTGCAAAAGTTAGCTACTGGTTAGTTTTAGGAGCCTCTAATGCACTTCCAGGCAGGTGGTGTTAGTACTACTATAGCAGGGTTTGGTCTGATGAATGCCAGGTCTTGGTGTCTTTTGCTTTGGTCAACGATGTATCACTATATTTTCATTCTGATTTGGCCGTATCGTACTACATTGTTGGTAGATATAGCTGCCATTCCTAGCTTTTATTTATTTTTTCTATAAAAAAAGGGGGGGTGCTCCCTGCAATTGGAAGGCGAGAATTAGCAACTCATCAATGAACTTATCCCGAGCTGTATCAAGGACATGCCACAATATTGATTGTTTCTGTACCATCTTCCGCCTTGACAATTCCCCTGATTCAGTTCATCCCCCTATGCTGATCTTATAAACAGGACCATAGGGATGAAGTCCAGTCATCATACTATCGCTGCTAGACGTCTCCCATCCAGAACTAGAATTAGAACACGGTGACTAAGATGAGAGAATTTGGGAACAAAGGCTATCCACCATGTCTCGTATCAACTATTAATATACGGTTAGGTATAACATTTTAATAACGTATCTTATCATAAGATGATTATAAGTGAAGGTTTGATACAGTCATTTCTAGGATCCATGAAATGTCGGACAACTATCAGCCATTATTCGTCTTATGCAATGGGAATTGCAAGACTGCTATTTCCAATGAAGATAGCGATGGCATAGGTTTATATGTTTCTTAGATTCTAGGGCCATGACGAATGACAGACACCGGGTTGAATATTTTAACAGAAACCTCGCGAAAAACCTTTATCGTGTTGGCAATTACTGGATACCTTGTAGCGTAGCTAGTTATGTCGGTACTAGATCTCTTGCCATATACTCACACAAGCACATAATGAGTTCCACAAGCAGCCTGGGAGGCGTCAAGAATTAGAGTGAATACCTGAGCCTCTTTGGAATGGTACGTACTTCAGCGTACCATGGTAGGCGGCGAGTTAGCCCCCCTTTTGCGACCTAGGTAACCATTCACGCGACCATACAAAACATATATAGCAACATTATGTCGCCGATGTTAACAATCACACCAGTTCTATGGTGCAATGGTGCCTTGGAGAAGTGGTTAACTCGCTCCCTTTGGGCTTGTATAAGCTGGGAGAGGTCAGGGGTTCGAACCCCCTAGGCACCCCTTTTTATTTATTTTTGCTCCTTCCACGTTAATTTACTTCTGTAATAACACCTCATTCCCGCCATTTCACAAGGTTGCATTAATAACTTACCATACACGCTTACATAGCTCCGTTTCATCTTCTTTGAGCTCTCTGAATATCTTATATACATGCATAGTAAGCCAAAAGTAATTCACAAATATTTGCTTAGAAAAAAAGGGTTGCATTTTCTCTCACGCGGCTATCCTATCTATAGGTAGTTCTCATAACTTTCATCTATATTTTACAGACACCTTCCCTGACGAAGATCTGGTAATCTATAAATATCTATCTACCCAGCCCAGAGTTGGGAGCCCCCAATACACTATATTCCGTGACTATTTCATTCACATAAAAAGTTCATACTTTAAGACTCCTTAAGGTATGATTTGCCTGGGGCATTTCATATCCTTACACTTCTCCTATTCTCCTCTCGTATATAATATATTTACTCAGTTGCCTATATTAACACGACTACATAAAGCACGTGGACAAACACATCACACATCTCTACCTACCCAGGCCATGAAGCATGCTTGGCAATTTTTATTTTGCCAAGTTCGATACATTCATTGTTTTAATTTTGACTATTTCCTGGGCACATGGCTAAGGAAAGAACTAGGCTTCATATGTCATAAGATGACTGAAAAAAAAAGAAATACAGAATAGCGTCGAATACATCATCAACTATACACTGGTAGCATTCGTATCCATCACCATATGGCATGAAGGAAGCCACCCACCCAGGTAAGTGGCTTGGCAGGGATAACAACTGGGCTTATAAATTAAGCAAACTACTAACACACATGGATATCACCATATAAACATAGAGATATGCAATAGAATCAGATGGGATATTCTTAGACATTCTAATTAGCTATATATTCAAACTTTCGACTTATCTAGATGATAACTTCAACTTACGATCCAACATAAAAATATGGCATACTTACCGTAAGGACTACGTTTCTGATCAAATCCCAGAGCAAGGCCGAACTGCTATTTTATATCTTAACCGCAGCTACATCGATATTTAGAAATACGCTTACGAAGAAGACCCATTCCTAAACACCTTATGTCGCCCGGACGTACGTTCTTGAATAGGTCTTGCCTCACCTATGGTTTGCTATGGTAGCATGCGACACGTAGACAATGCTGGAACTACAATTTGAAGTCATAATTAGTTAGTTCATTCCATTGATAAATATTGGTACAACATCACATTACCCTTATTTTCAGGTTTCCCTTCATTCGTCTACCGTGCCTTTCACGTTTATTAAATTGTGGCTGCATTCAAAAGACATGGAAGACATGTTGGGCGCTATGATTGGCATGACAACGTCAGCATATCCTTATTGAGATCTTGACCCCGATTTGCTGCCTGAATATTACTAAGACTTCCTACTAAAGGCATCTCTCCGGCTTGGAGAAGGGAAACATGGCGCTGAGGTGGCAAGGGTTGGTTGGCAAAACTTGCGCGGGTGGATGAGGAATACTTTCTCCGATATTGTTAGTTGTAATGCATATGTTGTGATTATCGGAAGCCAGACGCTTGTCTTACAACACTGAGTAACCAAAGAGCTCCGGTATGACGGTGGCTCGCATCACTTTGAGAATGACTGCAGGCAATGTTGGTCCGCTAAAGTTACTCCGGAATCCTTGTATTAGTGCAAGCTGAGTAAGATTGACAACTCCCTCAGTCATTCCTGCAGGCTCGAGCAGTAAGACAAGAGTCATGTCTCCGATATTGATGGATTTGTGGATGAATGTGCTTCGGAAGGGTTTCTGTCGATTCGGGATTCTGTTTCTACTTCATTTTCGGTGAATTTCTGCAGTAAGGGGTAAAGTTCTACGGACTCGGAGGCCGATGCCGAACCTTGGGCTGCTTGGAAGCGAAAACCCCACGTGCTTAGTGCCCGCGATTGATGGAACCTTAGGTTACGCAGTAAAGGACCCTGGAATGGAAGTGTATTCGGTG
Organism: Hypoxylon sp. PDH2405; assembly: GCA_023628415.1. Taxonomy (NCBI): domain Eukaryota; kingdom Fungi; phylum Ascomycota; class Sordariomycetes; order Xylariales; family Hypoxylaceae; genus Hypoxylon; species Hypoxylon sp. PDH2405. The sequence goes on along the minus strand of JAMAKT010000147.1, from coordinate 21,621 downwards.
TGGGGCAAGGTTTGGGAGGGGTGGGAGGGTTGGAGGGCTGGAGGGGTAGGCTTGCAGTTATGCAGTCAGGGCAGTAAAAACTAACTGTCGTGTAACCAAGCAGGACAATTGGATGGAACCGATAACAATACATCCACCCTTATCGGTGGGTCGCGGTGCCTGACCGAACTAGCCGGAGACAAAAATCCTCCAGATCTCCACATACGTTCTCATCATGTTTCTTCCAACCAAATTTCTTCACTTCATTACCCGTTCGTATCCAACAAACAATAGTCAGCATTTCGACTAAACAGACTCAGACACAATTCTCGAAAATATCCCCCTTTCTTTTTTAAACCACTTACTACTAATTGCCAGTTGCGTTCTGTTTGCCCACTAGCAAACTTGAGATTACCTACTCATTCCTTCTTATCCCAGTCCTTCCACTTCGGATATCTCCATAATGCCTACAGCAACAGCGTATCGTGCAGGCAAACGACCTCGTAAGTTCGAAATTTTACTTTTCTTTTTTTGATTTTCTAGCAAAAGGAGAGATGCGACACGGCTTCGGCCGTTCCACCTATCGCCTCTAGGTAGCTCCGAGCGGTCCTCTCAGCCGCACACCGCGCTCTTTGTGATATCCCCACACCGCTTTGCAAAGGATTCAGTTAAAGGAAACTGCCGTGGCCCACGAAGATCCCTAGGGATCTTACGGTACCAGCGAACACGGATTTCTGTCTCGTCTTGCCTCTGCGATATCAATAAGTGGCGTATCTAACACCAATGGCTTCTCTTGCAGGTACCCAATCGTTACCCCCTCCGGCTCTTCCCCAGCTAGTCGCAGAGCAACAAGTGCCCATTCCCGCCAATGACAAGGACAGTCAAAGACTCATCGTCGTCCTATCCAATGCCAGCCTCGAGACCTACAAGGCATCGCATGGTGGCGGCGCTGGCCGCGCTGGCATGCAGCGCGAGGACAAGTACTCCCTGCTTAATAGCGACGAGCACATCGGAGTAATGCGAAAGATGAACCGCGATATTAGTGACGCACGACCCGATATTACACACCAGGTACGCTGAAAATATCTCAGTCTATGTACTGTTCAACAAGTCTCGTCTCTCGAGTTGGCATTCAACATGCTGACAGTGTCTTGAACTGATGTAGTGCCTCCTTACTCTTCTGGACTCGCCCATCAACAAAGCGGGCAAGCTGCAGATATACATCCAGACGGCCAAGGGTGTCCTCATCGAGGTGTCACCCACTGTACGCATTCCCAGAACATTCAAGCGTTTTGCCGGATTGATGGTCCAACTGCTCCATCGTCTGTCCATCCGCTCCACCAACTCACAGGAAAAACTACTTCGAGTTATTCAAAACCCCATCACGGACCATCTTCCACCCAATTGCCGCAAGGTCACGCTTAGTTTTGACTCGAGTACGGTGCGTGTACGAGACTACATCCAAAACCTTGGACCGAAAGAGAGCATATGTGTCTTTGTCGGTGCCATGGCAAAGGGTCCCGACAACTTCGCCGACGAGTACGTGGACGAGAAGATCTCGATTAGCCAATACAGCCTCTCAGCAAGCGTCGCGTGTAGCAAGTTTTGCCACGCTGCTGAAGATGCCTGGGACATCATCTAGGATAGCCTTCCAAGCTAAACCCTTTAGAAGGGAGAGGGGAGGAATGCGAGAGGAGGGTAGGTAGTGGAACGTTGTTAGGTATGAATTGATAAATGGGCGTTGATCTGCGGAGCCCGCTATACAACATCGCGGCCGACGTAGGCATCCCCAATACTTGGGTCTTAGGGGTTTTGTTCTGTCTCTGTTTTTACAACCAAAACATCAGGCGTTCAACATGAGATCCAAGACGTTTTCACCGTCTTAGTGGGCCACTTCAACTTGGCCCACAACCCTCTTTGATTTCCTTTTTCCTTTTCCCTTTTCAGTCAAACTGCCTCATCTCACCCTAGTCTGATGCCACAATTTCGCAACAAGCGTGGATCGATATTAGCAATCGGAGCCAAAGTTGTGAGACCTAAGGCTGACGTATTGCAAGGCTCTATGGCTTGGTTGAGAAGCGGATCTGATCTATGCTACAGGACAATATATTGGCTCTAATGCAGACAGCATTGCCCCGATATGCAGCGTACCCACTCGATGGATTCGAGTTGCTCTAGACTTGGGGTAGGGACTGGATACTACACTCCTCTGATCGAATTATCTGCCCCAAACAATGGAAATCGGTGTTGAGGGTTGGCAGGGTGGAGCTCCTATTCCGATAAGGGTGGTGTTCCTTGCGGTTTCCTCGCGATCGCCCTCACTCTTGATCTACCACTAGGCGTCTAGGCATCGTACTGGTCTGCATCGTGATGCCTGGTTGGAGACTAAGTGTGTTCTCGAATACATACAAGGTGAAGGTGGACCTAGTTGGATAGGTATCTACTGCGGAGATGGTGTGGTATATGTCTGATCATATCTGGCCACTTTGATCTCAGTCAGCATCCGAGCCTTGGGCAAGAAAAGGGAAGGGAAAGGGGAGAGAAAGAGAATAGTGCCTCCAGGCCTGCACCCTACTTTAGGTACCTAGGTAGTTTCTATGTACCGTATCTTCAGAGCTGTCCAAACGAAGAAGTAACAACCTTGGAACATGAACTTGAACCAAATCACCCCCGTTTGTGATACGTATGTACGTGTGCTTACATAATGCGTATTGTCTTATTGTGTTCTACGACGGTGTGACGGTGCAGCCGGTGATTGCCGTTGTAAAAAGCGGATTGTAGAAGCGAAGTGGATTGTGGGGAAGTTCCCATTAAAACTTTTGGAGCAGACAGTTCAAGGTTCTGCTTGGCACGCGGAACCAGCCGACTTCCTTCCTATTTTCCTCTTATACAGAACGTTGTAGGTCTATACTCCCCTTGGTCCATGTTTTGAGTCCAACCAACCTGATCCTATCGTTATGCTGCTTTTTGCATGCAGATGCTCCAATTATAACTCAAGCGCTATCCCTTTGGAATCAAGCTCGTGTAGGAGGCATGTTCCAGGTACGCGTGGTTCGGCATACATAGGAACCTATGTAGGGTATGAATTCAACGTGGCAGTCCGTCTGCCACTGCTAACGCGAAGATATTTGGAACCAGCGCCATTTTCATGTCGAAAAACCGTGGGCACTTCAATGAAGTTTTCTGTCATCTGCGGTCGCAGCAGCATTGCTATGAGGACCACTCTATTTCCATATGGGCCCCGGACTATCTCGTATTCATCGTGGTTGAGCTAGGTGTTGTTTTTGTCAGCGATATCTCCAACCATGGGGCGGCCATCTTGCAAATACAGGCACTGTGGCTATTTGCGTGCTACTGCGAAACCCCACTGGGTTGCTCATTGTTCAATATATTGCACTACACGTGTATGAATGAACAATATGGACGCTGCTATATGGACGCTGCTAGACCGAGTCGGGGACCCAGTTGCATCGAATTCATGCGGTGGGAGCCTCCGGGAAATTTCTCCAGACAGGTCAAGATGTCTCCTCCCTGAACCTGCATCAGTACCTAAATTTTGGTCTCTTGGACGATGCCTGTTTATTGGCGGTCCACATGTGAATTACTTACCATTTTTAAAGATACCAGACTGGCAGTGCTATTGACATCTTTATTCTAGAAGATTTGCTCCTTTTCTAAGTCGACTCTAACTGCTCTCGTTACTTTTAGCTACTTTCATCTACTTTCATCAAGCTCGCCAGCCCCAAGTCGGTCGACCTGAAAAAAAAGCTCTCCATTTCCATCAACACGATTGTCTCTCGAGTTGAATTCCAGAAAGGTGCACTTAACTCGCATGTTAAGACGCCTGTACGTTTTTCTGCATTTGGACATCCAGCATCCCTTCGTTCCACCTTGTTCCACCTAGCATACTACTTTCAACACTTCGACTTCACCGGCTTCACCTTACCATTCGTTGCTTATACCTTCACAAGTACTCCACAGTACTGCTGGCTGACTAGCTGCATCTGCCTCGCAAGGCTTACCTTTTTATTTTCCTGGACCGACGTCCCTTGCATATCGTCGTCCCTGGGCCAGCTACATCCCAGGCCACCGCTTTTGAACTAGTCATATCGACTTATAACCCTACTGTGCTTGACAGCTTGTCCTGCGTCAGTAGTACCATATGCAGGTCCTACCGTTCATTCAAGTCAAAGACCTTGCCCCATCGGCTTCGTTCTACGCAGCCATTGCCCAGCCGCTTGGTCTCCGGTATATATCTGCTAGTCCCTCATCGATAGTATTTGGAGATTCAACTTCCCATATTCCTGAACCGGTCTTTGAAGTGAAGCAAAGCACCAACTTCCAACGACTGAAGCCTTGTCGCCTGATCCTTTCGGCGAACTCACCATCAGTTGTGTCTGCCTTCCACACAGCTGCTCTACGCGCGAATCCTGGTTTAGAGTACGGCGGTGCCAACATTAACTATATACATTTACACAGTTGCTCCGACCCGACTGGCGAGAGCTGCGCAAGGATCCGAGACTCTGACGGAAACATAATGGAGGTCGTCCACGGTTCTATTCCCGATTATGCCGCAAGCCATGCCGGCTCGGCAGTGCGTCGACATCAGTCATCTTCCCAGGAAGTAAGCCGCGTTCTTGATTGGAATCTAGACGTGGGCACTACGTCTGTCCCCTCGCGGTCCGTCGCTGGCTCCACTGCTCCTAGCTCGACTGTCGGCAGCCGTGCTGCCGATGGCGAGCCTTACACCTTTCTAAGAAAAAGTGTTACAAGTTCAACCTCAACCATAGAGGCTTCGCCGCGCGAAAACTCAAAGGGACTTGGCGTGGTCGGCAGCCTCCTTGGTGTAGCTGTCGGTGCTGCTGTTGGCGGAGCATTGACGTATACTATGATGAAGGGCGATCGTGAGCGCATGGCTTACGAAGCGGCACCCCCTTTTACGCGACGCCAAACATATCCGAACGACTATTCGGACAACCGACCTAGATATTACCCGCCAACTAGCTACGGCGGTGGATATTCCCAGGTCGGTGGGCCGAAAAGCAGGGCGGCGGAAGAGATTGATGATCGTGCCAGTCGTCATTCAAGTCACTATACAACCGGGAGTCGATCACGAGGCCGCAGTGAAGCAGGTTCGACGAGGCGTCCATTAATGATAGCCGATCATGAGTATAGAAGCAATGCAGGTTCAAAGCACAGCGACTCGCCAAGATTGCTGACGGAAGCGGAGCATCGCAGTGCTACAGGATCCAAACGCACGTCAGACAACCGTAGCCATGCGGGATCGAGACACTCTGCAGCGTCATCTAGACATTCACCAGAGTCGGATTACCGCAATTATGTCAGTTCTTCGAAGCACGCATCATCGCGGTACCGTGACGCTGAAGCGGAGAGTTACGTCTCCGCTCGGAGCGAGAAATCTGCTGGTACGGTCCGACCGGTCCGACCGTCCGCCGCCTCGTTTGAGACCGCACCGCCATCACGAGCACCGTCCAGAGCCCCCAGTCGGTATACTGTTAGACCTGCGGGTCCCAGCCGCGCCCAGAGTCACCAGAGTTATATTTCGGCTAGGAACGTCCCGCAGCCGGAGAGCTACGTCGGGAGCAGCCAGGTCAGCCACGTTGGCTGGGACGACGATGAAGGTAGCGTTGCGCCTAGTGACAGTATCAGCAATATTGGCAACCGCTACAGACGGTCACAGCGTGCATAAGCAAATATGAATTGCGCGAGGATCCTATTAGGGACATATATCTAAAGAATAATTTGCACAACGTTTATTCGCATACGCTATGGGGGATAATCGGGATTGGTCATCTGGTAATCGGTGACATGGACAAAACGTTTTGGACGAATATGATGATATACACATTTCAGTTTCATCTCCTCTCGCTCGCATCATTCCCTTTACTGGTTATACTAATTTGACGAAATTCTACTAAAAGGAACTTGGGTCGGCATTTATATTGAGGGAAATCTGGAACATTACTATTATACAAACACATATATCTAATGATAAACCTAAGTGCATACCTTACAACCTACATGCTTACTTGTTGATCTTGGAACTGGAGCAGAGTGATGTTAAAATACGGTGCCCTAATTATACATCCACTCTTACAGTGGCACCGCGTGGATGTCTACCTTACTCACACATGCATGCCGGGAATCATGATGTGCTCTATGCTGAGCTACTTAGGTACATTGCCATCAGTTCTCTAACTATGTATGTATTCATTTAAGAATCCGTATGAGTGTGATGTTATATCATAGGATACCTGTTCAATGCTGTCCTTTTTTCATCAATATTTACAACGCCACTCTTACCACCTAACACATCGACTACGATGAACGCAGTACGACAGACGAGTAATATTCTCCCTATCCCACTAGTAACAAAAAGCTTCTTGGCAACTCGAAGGAAACGACTAGCTTGTTCTACTTCGTCATGGTTACCTTTGTTATAGACATAATCTATCCCGGCGATAATGCAGAGGTGCGATTCGATCCGGGACTTCTTGTGAGTTATGAGAAACGGTAGGGATTCAAGCACTAGGACCTTTTCATATATTTGAAGACTGCCAAAGCACCTGTTCCAGCATTGATAACTGGGCGGAATTAACGGGAAAATACCATAGAAGAACATGTCCAGCATACGTCCTAGAGTCACTACCGGCTTACATGGATCTCGCCAGACAGCCGTCGATGGCGCGGAGGGATCACGATAAGCGCTCATAAGGAGAACAGGCCGAGCTGATTCTACTTGTGCCCATGTGCAACCCCAGAGACCCTCGAGATCATCTCTGGCGAAACGAATCGCGTCCATGGCTATGTATGAGGCTGCCTTGTTAGGTTGGTCGTGTTGAATAACCTCGATTGTTGAGTTCGGACCAGCCAGCAAAATACCGGCCTCCCTGGTATTAGTAAACCACCATTCTGGACCATCCGGTAGGACAATGCGAGTGTCGGCTGCATACCGGTAAATGCTTCTACGTGGTAGCATTCCTATGCGGTTTACTCTCATTATGTATGGGGTTGGATCCGCCGAATTTAGACAATATTGATGGAACGACTGCTCGGAGAAGCGGTTTTCATATATGATTTGAGCTCACTGGAAAAGTAAGATGGAGATGCGTACAAGTAACTACTTAGGTATGGTTTTATACAAGGGGGTTACTCTTAAGAGGTGCCTTGGGATAATTGCTTTATTGTAAGGCATCAATAATGCCTTATGAATGTTTCTTTATCTTCGGGTCTTGTTTCTTTAGACCCTTTGTGTCAGAGGAACTATTATTGCCTGTTATCTTCTACCACTGTGGCTGAGGGACCTTGGTAGTCGGCTGTTTTCCATCTTACGACATTTGTCCTGCCACTGAAAGGCGTTCGAGTTGATATGGGTTGTCAAGCACTCGCCATCCTTTTTAGAGCCAATATAGTACTAATCAGTCATTGAGTGTACCGTTGACTCGAAGTTTTTCCTTGAAAGGTTAGAAAAGGACGAAAATGTTAATGGCAGTCGAAGCCGTCTGCTATAAGGGGTCTACTTGTTAGGAATTTATGCTTTGTTAGGTTCTGCACTATAAAGGTTTGATTATGTTTCTAAGCCTAGTGTTTTCGATATTGTGTATAGTGATACAATGAGAAAGGCGTTGGGGAACAAAGCACGATTTTCAGCATTGCTATATGCAGGTACGCTCTTGATCATCTACATCTACATTTGTTATAGGCATGAAGGTACTAAGAATAAGTATGGTATTTTGATTTGTTGGTAACAATTGCTTTCCCGGAAACATCATATTCATACCCGGTGTTGGCTGGAAGGTCATACGATGACAAGGGGTGAGGACTTACGAATCGTTCCACGGGGAGACGAATAGTTGAGTCTTGGAACCTAGATTACGCAAACTATCAATAACGCCTTCTGTAGTGACTACCTAAGGTACCTACTATACCTTTTTGGGGGGTTCAGAATTCCCAGTAGTGTTATGGGAACTGGTCGCTCATCTTGTCTTGAGGAATTCCGAAGTCAAAATGTCTTCCTATTTGGTTTGTGGCTTGTATCTCATTGGATGGTGTTACGGCTTATGAGGGGTAAATTGGAGAAATGTATACTATGTAGAAGTTGTGGCTTAGTGAGCCCATTCCATTGGATGTTTTTTTTTCAGGGGTATCACCAAAACGGAATCCGCGGAGAGCTTGAAATAACGGTGAGCAATAACCTTGGAACCCCCACCTTCTAATGCCCCGCCGCTCTTCCCCTGTCTTCCCATTTTTGGTCTTCAATTCTTCAATTCTTCAATTAGCTACGGCTGTACGGGTAGGTACCTTAATGTAGGGACCGCCTTGACAAGCTTGACAAGGAGGTGGCACTGCACCATGTTTCTAAAACTTTTAATCCAATAAAGTCAATTGGCCTCCCACCTTTCTCCTTCTTCCTGTCCCACCTACCGTATCTGCGTATATACCTCCGAGCTTCCAGCTCTACAACAAACTCCTGATTAAGTTGAAATGGCTGAGTAATTACTGCCATTCGATTAGCTTAAAGGAAAGGCGATTTTCCAGTTGCATCTAGCAGACCACGATGATGGCTGAAAAGACGTATCCGGTACTGTCGAGGAGACGGATCGAGGGCCTAATTGCAGATGGACGGTGTATTTTCATTCTCGACCAATATGTATTCAAAGCAGACCCCTGGCTTAAGTATCACCCAGGTGGTGACAAGGCCATCCTGCACATGGTTGGTCGTGATGCTACCGATGAAGTTACTGCGTTCGTACTACCCTTTTCCAGGCTGTCCAGCTTGATCAGACCAATATTTCTCTAACATATTGATCTTCCCAGTCTCCATTCCTCCGAAGCAAGGCAGCAGATGAATCGCTATCGAATTGGAAGAATTGAAGGAAGATGGGTCAACTTTATTCCACCTATCCAGGGTGGCAAGTTTAGGCCATTGTTGGACGACGAGGATGCCGACGGCGACGCTGAAGGATGCGACCAAACCTCTACAGAAACTTCAAGCGATCCGAGTTCCCGTGATGTCTCGCCCGTCTTTGATAACCCGGAACCTGCTATACGAAAGCGACGCGCTGCTGATGAACTACCTAGCCCGTCCTCTATATCCTCAGTGTCCTCCGTAGCGGCTGATGATGACGGCATGTCATATTTGGATACCATCACCAAGGAAAAGACGACATTAGACTTGGAGAAATACCCCTCCCTAGATTTTGCTACTCAAGATGCCATCGTTGCCAAATATCGCGACCTAGACCAGCGCATCAAGGCCGAAGGTCTCTATAAGTGTAACTATGGAGCGTATGCGATCGAAGTCACTCGGTATTCTATTCTCTTCGGCCTTGCTTTTCTCTTCCTGCATTGGGGTTGGTACGTCCCGAGTGCAGTATGTCTGGGTGCGTTCTGGCACCAGCTTGTTTTTACAGCCCATGACGCTGGCCATATGGGCATTACTCATGGCTTCCACACTGACACTGTAATCGGAATCATCATTGCGGACTTCCTGGGGGGGTTGTCGTTGGGATGGTGGAAGCGAAACCACAACGTACATCATATCGTCACAAATGCACCCGAACACGATCCGGACATCGAGCACATGCCATTTATGGCCGTGTCTCATCGATTTTTCCAATCCATGCGCTCAACCTACTACGATCACGTAATGGAATATGATGCTTTTGCAAAAGTCATGCTAAGGATCCAGCCTTACACGTACTATTTACTCCTACTATTCGGGCGTCTGAACCTATACCGCTTGTCATGGGATTATTTGATTATGGGAAGGGGTCCTCGGAACGGACCAGCATGGTGGCACAGGTGGCTTGAGATAACCGGTCAAATCTTCTTCTGGACCTGGTACTTCTATGGCGTCTTGTACTTGTCGATTCCCAACAACTGGGATCGTTTCGTCTTCTTTCTAATCAGTCACATGGTACCCATGCCTGTACATGCACAAATCTGCCTTTCTCACTTTGCAATGAGCACCTCCGATATGGGGCCTCACGAATCATTTCCCCAGAAGATGCTCCGCACAACTATGGATGTCGACTGCCCTCAATGGCTGGATTTCTTCCATGGCGGTCTGCAATTTCAAGTCATACACCATTTATTTCCACGAATTCCACGTCATAATCTGCGTCGCACCCAAAAGCTAGTGCAGGAGTTTTGTAACGAGGTTGGCATCCCGTATGCGCTGTACGGCTTCGTGGATGGTAATAAGCGGGTGGTCGGTACTCTGGCCGAGGTATCAAGGCAGGCAGCCATTCTTGCCAAGTGTCAGAAGGTCATCTCCGAGAGTGATGACCCAATCCATGGGCATCATCACTAATGTTTAGTATGATATATGCCATATTATCGTAGCCTCAGTAGGCCTTGTAAATAGGTGGCGATTGTTTCTGTTTCATGGCGAACGTCAACCAAAAGAATGGGCTTCATTCTGGAGTGTTACAAACCCTTCTCCGATGTCATATCTTACGACATCTTGAATACACAATGCAACCCCGTTGGCATTCTTCGGGACAACACTCTCAGACTTGGCGGAGTTGTGATATTCGGTCCGTCTAACCATTCTGGATGAATGAAGAATTGATAAGTTTTGCACTCCGAAGGGGAAAAAACCACTCAGTAGCCGCGCCAATACCATGGCGAGAAAGGGACATCGAGTCTACGCGTAGTACCTGATCTGCAACTTGTCGACCATCTTGTTGGAGTTGAGTGTGGTGGAACAGCCCGCATCTCACTCCGAGACCTCGGGGAATTTTTTTTTTGTTAGGATCAGGTTCCCATGACCACGGCGAGGACAGTCGACTTCGTTGGTGCCCTACCGGACGAGAGGACATACCTGCCTGAGCTTGATGTTGTTGTGAGATTATTTGGCAATTTCACAGATATTGAATTAATCCTATTGTGCAACGCTGATTGATCCCTTACGTCTCAGCCTAAGCTTTCTATAGTCAGCTCAAGTACAAGGAGAGGCTATTAGCGGTTTCTCCCCCCTGCCTCCCCTTTCACCTGCCCGCTACATCTGTAGCTTCCTCGGTCTTGAATTAGCCTCCAACGGATAGAAGGATGCTGCTTGAAAGCCGCCAAAAGCCGGTGAAGTCATAAGACATGACGCGTGGGAACGCGGTGGATATCCAAACTTGGTACATGGTAGTTGTCTCGTCGCTTTCCTTGCAGACATCTAGCCTTTGCCTTGCAGAATGGATAAGGATCATGCCTACTCGGTGTCTACATGGCTGAAAGAACACGAGACTTGCGTATTTCTTCACCGATTAATGCGGATCTAGGGGACCTGATCTATTCCAAGCCACTAGTTATCTGGGCCACGTGAAGAGATTGGTAGAGACACCTCGCATCTTACCCTACATCATGTCAGTTGCTCTATTGTTGTTTGCTACGGCCATACATATTCCGACATGATTCCTGCAGCTTCCCTTCCTTGCATAACGCTGAAGGGACAGGTCCCGCTACCGGTGAGATGCTTAACGCGGAGATGGACCTTGCCCCATGTGTGTAATGACTACATCTTTAGTAGGAAGGAAAAAAGCAATCGTGGTCTTCTGATCAACAGGGCTAACTGGGGCTTTGGACAGATCGTTATGCCGGTCTCATACTCGTATCCGGCGTAGACGGCCTATATATACTAGGCACGCCTCATCGATCCAGAATTCAGCCGCGCTTCCTCATGCTCACCAGTCCCTTGAAGCTATAGTCTTCACTATTGACAAATACCCGTCAGTCTGTGCGGCCGTTCTGACAAGGCGCCTTTCGAGAACCCTGACCCCCTATCCCTGTCGTCTTAGTTCTAGGTGACAAAAATGGGTCCGAGCAAGATGGATGAGAAATCAGCCGCGCGGATCGCTAAGTCGCGCGGAAAGAACGTAATGCTTACATCACCTGAAGATCTGTTCAGGTACTCACCTTGGAGTAGGATCCTTTCGCCAAGCGCGCAGAGATGGCCGCTCGGAACAATAAGGACCAGAAAGGCGAAGGCTCGGATAGGAGCAGGCGGAAGAGCGACTCCGGTCAAAAAAGAGGTGACGGTGGTCAGGAGAAGTGAAGGAATGCGCCGGGGCCACCCCCGTCCAATCACCGAGCTCCTGAGCTTCGTACATGACGACGTTGGGGGGCAATCGTGGCGCCCACCGCCCTAGATACCTAAGACGTGGCCGCGGAACTGGACAACCTAGGCGGGCCTTTTGTGATAGATCACTTGGGGATATCTCGGTTTGCTGAAGATAGAATCTTAGGCTGCAGTTGAATTGGCTAGTAAGTGGCTGCGAGTACGATGGGAGTTTTCTGCGTAGGTAATTATGCGGTGATTTCGACGTCACATCTGTTGCTGCATGAACCTCGACGAGATGCGGGACTTCTCGGGACAGACGGCCGAGCTTCACTTTAAAACTGTACCTAAGGTTAATTATACAACATAGGTGAAGCAATGGGATGACTGGTCACGCTGTCGCGTCAGCGAATGGTTGTTCTCGGAAGACTCCTGGCGGTTGAGGAGCGTAGCTTCTTGTCGTCGTTCTCAGGGACAACATACATTTACATTGACGTAGTGTTTGAATTATCAAATAACAAACGAGATCTTCCTCCACAATATACAATATGCCTCCAAATCTATCGCGTCTGACCGGTTACAATTTCTTAATTGAGTACCTAGGTATGACGTATGGAAAATGGCTGCAGCTGTTATTGCTTATTGCCGGCTTTGCCCTACCTTCTAGTTTATCGGGACTTGACAGGTCGGATGACAATGTTCTTAGTAATTGGGCATTGAAAACAAAGCTTGCAAAGATATCGATCTCAAATCAGCGTCTCCCTATACTTATTCTAGAGAATGCGAAGTGCAAAACTTGAACGTTGAACGGCAATGTAGAAGGAGAAGGGAATCCAAACTTGAAGATACTCAGGGGCAAATATATCGCTAATGAAGATCTGTCTCAAGATAGCGATAATGATGTCTAGATGTCTTAGCTACAACACGTTGAAGCTGTTTCATCAATAGCCATACTTCTTCCATCTACTCTGAGCGCAGCAGACGACAATTTATTGCCACGCTGAAGTCAATCTGTAGCAAATTTTCCTACGTCATTGTACCGTATGTAAGAAACCCTTACACAGCAGTATGGCTAGGGAATGTAATATATCTAGGGCTGTGTCCTAGATGCTTTGGTTGCTTTTTTTTCTTATCGCTAGATCTACACTATATTGCACGCGATAAAATACCCGAAAACCCCCTTGCCGGCGATGCTCGATGACAAAAGAACCAGCTACAGAATGCAGGCAAGAAACCCCTATCGCCTATCTTTGGAGGCGCACGGATATGCCTGACCGGGTCAACCGGTGTGGCAGGGGCGGCAACACAAGAAAGCTGACCAATGGTTGAATGATTGACATCTATCTTTCGAGTAGGGAGGACGTAGCCTTGGGTTCTTTGGCTGACTGCATTCATTTGGTAAATAAAGTGATCAAAAGCGTTGAAACCGGGCAAATCTGTCTGCCTTGTACATAGGATACCTCTCGGCCTTATTAGTTGAGAAATAATGGCTTGCATTGCATGGTTTTTTACGTACCTAGGTAGTTTCTTCGGGGCATTTCGTGTAGTTGCTTGATGCTATTAGAAAGTCGAAAAAAGTGTCACTGCTGATGTGCCGATATAAGCAGAGATCTTCAAACGTCTCATAGCTCCCATGTCTGGGTAGCAGATGGACGGATGTGCTAGGACTTCAATGTTCCCATGTAGTTGGTGGGGGCTGCACAGTGCTAATACGTTTATTCGAGTTGGATTTTTAACGTCAACGTGTTGCTCCATCCTCGTGCATTTATGTATTGCTCGTCTCTTGTACGTAGAGTTTACTTGTCAAAGAGGCGCATGAAAAATACCTTAGTTTCAGATTTGCATTTCCATCTTAGCGCGACAAGCGTACATATGGTATGAAACGGGCTGTTTTAACCTTACGTGGGCTTCGCGGGGCCTATATGGAGCTACCTACGGTAGAGTTCGTTCTAGTTCGATGGCCTCCAGCTATCAATTATTGGCACAGACGCCACATGTTACTTAATAGACAAGTACCTATTAAAGCTGGCCAATCAGATGCCTTACAGATATGGTTCAGCCTCGTCAGCCTCCAACGGTCAGCTGGTACTTCTGCCCCGCCAACTTTAATCCCTGCATGTACATCATCGATGCTTCATCTCCTTCAGCCTTGTTCTTTTTCTCTCTCCCAATCCAGGATGCCCTACTAATTCCATCCTTTTGAGTGCTAAGGTTATTAAGTTAATCTAACAAGTCCTGGTACTCTGCAGAACATTCAAACAATATCGTGACTGGACTCACCCTCTCTATTCGGTTCATCCATCTACCGGTAACCGCTTAATCAACAGCACACCCCCCCCCTTTGAAGCACCTCGCATTGGATGAATCTCTTGATCTTCTTCCTAGCACAGCATGGTAACGTGACCTGAAAGTTGAGACGAAGACACAACCATGGAGCCCAACGTTCAACGTCTTCTAAATGACAAACTATACGACAAGAGGAAGACTGGTGCCCTCGAGTATGCTTCACATTCTATCCTATGCTCGTGACGTAACTGCCGTTCTGATTGGTTAACTAATGATGAGTAGACTGGAACGCTCTATTCGAGAGCTGGTAGCAGCTAAGGATTACAAAAGGGTTTCCGACATCCTTGATCAGTTGTGCAACGAATATGCTTATGCTGTTCATCAGCCTCATGCTCGTAATGGAGGGCTGATAGGCCTAGCTGCCGCCGCCATAGCCTTAGGTCCAGTACGTCCCCTTTACTTCGGTCTTGATCCACGTGACTCCCCTTTCCGTAGCCCGTTGAACTTCTTAAGCTGACTCGCTGAGAAGGAACTACCAAGATACCTCGAGGTCATAGTACCGCCTGTCCTGGCGTGTTTCACTGACCAAGATGCCCGTGTTCGATATTACGCTTGCGAGTCCATGTATAATATCGCCAAGGTTGCCAAGGGGGAAATTTTGAAGTATTTTAATCATATATTTGACGCTCTGTGCAAGGTATCATCACCATCTTACCCGCTCTTCGTTAACTTCTATCTAATATCGATTCTTTTCACTACAGTTGGGAGCAGACTCGGAACTGTCCGTGAAGAACGGCGCCGAACTTCTCGACCGTCTCATAAAGGATATCGTCTCTGAATCAGCTGCTACTTATGTATCCGTCCTTGAGATTGACCCGCCTCCACCCTATGAGTTGAAGGACTCGGACCAAAGCTCATCACCAAAACCAAGTCCACCAACAGCATTCTCTCTTCCAGATTTCATTCCTCTCTTGAAAGAACGAATATGGGTTATGAACCCATTCACAAGGACCTTTCTCGTCGGCTGGATTACTCTACTTGACTCGATTCCGGATCTTGAACTTGTTACGTACCTGCCCGAGTTTTTGGGGGGCTTGCTGAAGTTCCTTAGCGGTAACAACGCCGATGTCCATGCTGCTACGCAAGCTTGTTTGGATAAATTCTTAAACGAGATTAAGCGCATTGCCCGAGTTAAGAAGGGGATCGCGGAAAGCAAGAAGTCAAAAGGAGATGGCAAGAGGAAGAGGGAAGATTCTGTTGACAGCGGTAGTATGCATCTGGAAAGGGACGATGCCGATGAAGCAGGCTCTACGACTGCCAACGAGGACGACGATGAAGTTAGTAGCGAGGACGACTGGATTCCGGGGCAGGATGTTCAGATTAATTACAAAGCAATCCTCGAGATCCTGACTGCGACTCTTGATTCTCCCTTGGGTAAGTGTTCTTGATTAGGTGGCACTGCAGCATATTCTAATATTAAGCAGAAGAAGACAGCCTCCTTGAGAGTTTGCGTTGGATAGTGACGTTTCTAGATATCTGTCCTGAAGAAGTATTACCCTTTACCCCCAAGATTCTAGCCCATCTCCTCCCGGCGATGGCTAGCGGAGTCGAGCCGATTAGACAAGCTGCAGCGAGAGTGAATACTTCTCTGATGGACTATGTTGTCTCTCTTAGCGACGAATCTGAAGCACCATCAGGGCAGTCAGCGTCACGACCGTCCGCACCTACAGCCGCCGATCGGCCTGAGGGAGCGTCTAGTACACGGGCCTCTTTGTCGAGCGGCCGTGACTTAGAGTTGAGTAGTCCCACGCCAGCTCAGAATCGTCGAGCGCCTACCCCCGCTCAGTCCGTCCAACCTCAGCCAGACTTGGATTATGCTGCTGCTGTTAATTCCCTCACTTTATTATTCTTGAATGACCACGAAGCAACACGAGTTGCTGCGCTGACTTGGCTCATCATGTTGCATCGCAAGGCACCGAGGAAAATCGTTGCTTTCAACGATGGAACGTTCCCTGCTCTTCTCAAGACGCTCTCGGACCCAGCAGAAGCCGTCGTTACTAAAGATTTGCAGCTGCTGTCCCAGATCTCGAAAAACAGTGAAGACGACTACTTCTCTAACTTCATGGTTAGTCTACTGCAGCTCTTCTCTACTGATAGGAAGCTGTTGGAGACGCGAGGAAATCTAATCATCCGCCAATTGTGTATGACGTTAAGTCCCGAGAGGATATATCGCACATTGGCAGAGACGATTGAGAAAGAAGAGGATGTCGAGTTTGCCAGCATCATGGTGCAGAATCTCAACAACAATCTCATTACGGCCCCAGAGTTGGCCGACCTGAGGAAGAGGTTACGAAACCTGGAGACGAAGGTAACGTATTTTATATTCTTTGTAACCTAATACGCACTCCGCTGACTATTTCATAGGATGGTCAAATTTTCTTCGTCGCCCTGTTCCGTTCCTGGTGTTATAATGCCGTTGCTACCTTCTCCTTGTGTCTACTTGCTCAAGCATATGAGGCCGCATACAACCTCTTGCAGATCTTGTAAGTACCGAACTCTGATAGTGGGGACAACGTGTTAACGAATGCAAGCGCGGAACTCGAGATGACGGTAAACATTCTCATCCAAATCGATAAGCTCGTCCAACTGATCGAGTCGCCCGTTTTCACCTGTGAGCCGTCAGGGAGCGACCCTATAGACATTTAATATGCTGACAATAGGACTGTAGACCTCCGACTCCAGCTCCTCGAACCTGAGAAATATCCGTACCTCTACAAGTGTCTGTACGGACTGTTGATGCTTTTACCGCAATCCTCTGCTTTTGCTGCCCTTAAGAATAGATTGAACAGTGTAAGCTCGGTCGGCTTCTTGCAGATCGGGCCTAAACCGTATGTACTATCCTCTACTTCTACTCCTATTCCTACTCCTATTCCTACTCCTATTCCTACTCCTATTCCTACTCCTACTTCTACTCCTATTCCTACTCCTATTCCTACTCCTACTTCTACTCCTACTCCTTCTACTCTTACTCCTATACACTCCCGTCGAGGTTCAGTGGCCGATGCTGTTTCTTCTTTCCAAATTCACACTCTTTCTAAAAGCGTTCATGACACTCATGCTTTGTCTGCTGTTAGTTCTGCTGCTACACCTGGCACGTCAAATTACGATCGGCCAAACAGGTTGGGCAAGGGCCGTGAAGATGGTATGATCCGATGGGAGCAGCTTCTAGAGAAGTTCAGAAGCGTGCAAGACAAGGCGAGACGAGCGCAAAGAATGATGGATGGAGGCGGACTCGATGATGGACCAGACTTTAGGGGATTACGTATTGCGGAGAAAGAGACACCACGGCCTACGGCCAGTCCAGCCGTACCACCGAAAGATTTGGCACCTCCTGCACCGCCGAAGCGTACGAGCCTAGGAAGGCAATTCGGTAGACTCGGTGCATCAGTCTCGGGCAGAGGGAAACGGTCGCAGCAATAGCCTCGTAGTTTGTCATAGTTCGATTGCTGGAGTTTGGCGGCTATTTGCATACGCTAACATACATTAGAGGATGGAAAAGGTAAACGATATAGGTGGCCTATCAAGAAGACTCTTTGCATGGGCGGTGAGACATCATATTCTGTACGAGTACCTACTTTTGACCGCATAGTGGAAATATCTGGAGTATAGAGAATTTTAATATCAATGGCGTCTATACTACTACACAGCTTCGTAACTGACATGCCACTTTTCCTCTTCAGGGTCTCCTCCTGCTCTTGACGGGGCTCTCTCGCTCCACTAGTTTCTCGAAATTCTCGTCTCTCTGCTCAGTCACGTCCCGCAGTTCGGCGCGGAGGGCCTCTAGCTCCATACGCGCTGCTTCAATGCCGGGCGGCAGACCAGCGAAGGCCTTGACCTGCGCATCGAGGTCCCTCTTCCGAGCCAATAGTTCTAAATACGCCTCCTCGTCCTTCCTAACATCTTCGACGGTAAGCCTCGGCAATCCGACTGTCTTCTCCAGCGATATAACCTGCTGCTTGAGCTCGGGGATCCTAGCCGTCATGCCCTTGATCTTGCGCTGCAGTTCCAGATTTTGCTTAGCCAGATCGGGCGCCGGTTGGTAGGCCTCGCCGTGGTGCAGCTCCTCGAGGAAGGACTCCATGCGTGCCGACTCCCGGTCTAGGTACCGTTGCAGCAGGTTTACGCGCTCGATGCTGTCTTCTAGCTCCAGGGCTCGGCCTTGCAGCTCCACGAATTTGGCACCCAAAGTTTCGGGTGTGGGGTACGCGATGCCGAGGTCGACGGCCATGCTGGCCATGGCATCGAGGGCTACTTTGCCGTCTTTGCTGAGGTTCGATTCGATGGCTTCTAAGAGGTCCGAGGCGAGGAGCTCGCCATCTACCGCAACAGACTCTGACTCTGCTTGCTGCTGCTGTTGGTCTGCTTCCACTCGTTGACGCTTGGCCTCCTGCTCCCGTTCGCTGACCTGGACTTCAGCTAAGGCGGCCTCTTCGACACGGGCTAGCTGCTCGCGGTCCTCGTCTGCGGCTTCATTGGCGGCGGCGAGGGCGAGAAGAGCTTTGAGGGTTTCGGGGTTTCGCTCGAAAGACGGTGGTCGGCCGCGGTTGATAGAGGATCCGGCGTATTTACTCCGTAGCCAGCTGTCGACGTAGGACCAGTCCTTCGCTGTGGATGCGGCAGCACGGGCGACTGAGGGGGAGAAGATGGCTGCTTGGGAGGGGGCTAGATGAGCCATTGCGTGTGCGTGCGTGTGTGTGTATGGAATGGTTAGATTGAGGAGGATGTTATTTGTTTCATGATATCTAGGTACTAGATCTGTAATTGATAACTACTTGGATATGTAGTTCACGGAGAAATGTTGAAAGCATCAAAAATTAGATAGAATATAGATGTTGAAGAAACGCGAAGTACGTACAATATGGATACACGCGACTGGCAGGGATGAAGAGCCTAATTGGTGGGGGTATTCAACGGCTGCATCCGACCCCCGGCCAGTTCATGGATTTATGCCCCTCTTACCTTTTTGGGAAAACTTAATAATATGTGGCGATAGAAGTGGCCAGCTTGTCAATGCAGGGGTGTATTTGTTTAGCCTGTACTTAAATATGCCCTAGTGACAAGGCTACTCTGTAAAGTACTTATCTAACAGATTATGCTAGATACTTGTAGTAGCCACTTGTTAATCTTCCCGCCTCGGGTCTCGAATCTCGAATCTCGAATCGATTAGATTCTTTTAAGCCATCCATCTCTTTATCCTATTGTTCACCAATTCTGACCTTAGTTTCTAAGTGGCTTGCCTTTCTATTCCCTTCCTTTTTCGTTTCCTACTAATTCTAAATATCACTGCTTGCCCTTTCAACCATCTAAATCCCCACGGCGTACGCGCCTACGGGTAAACCCGTCTAATCTGTATCGTCCATCGCGTCACGATGTATATATCTCTATCGAAGCTGGCCCTTGCGGCCATCGTCCTGTCCTCCGTTCAAGCCCTCTCCCCGTCCGATATACCTGCTGATACTCCTATCTCGACACTCCTTTCTTCGGCGCAATCGCATTTGAGTAAAGGCGAAACGAACGAAGCGTTAGTCTATTACGATGCCGCCGTCGCGCGAGATCCAAATGACTACCTGACGTACTTCAAGCGCGCCACCACCAATCTGTCACTCGGCCGTACATCGCAAGCTATGTCGGATTTCAATAAAGTCCTCGAGTTAAAACCGGACTTCGAAGGCGCACACCTCCAGCTTGGCAGACTCAAGGCCAAGAGCGCCGACTGGGCTGGGGCGAAGCATCATTATCTTTTAGCCAAGCAGAAGCCAGGCTCTCCCGAGTTTGACAGATTGGTTGAAGCAGAAGGCGCTGCTAAGATAGCAGAGGCGGCCGCGAAGAAGGGAAACTGGGATGAGTGTATAAGTCAGGCAGGAGATGCCATCATGGTCGCAAACCGAGCGCCGAACCTCCGTGAACTGCGCGTCAAGTGTCGATTTGAGAAAGGAGAAGTCGAAGAGGGAATGAGCGACTTACATCACATCCTGCAGATGAAGCCTGGCGATACCACTCCGCATCTGCAGATCTCGGCCATCACATTCTACGCTTTAGGAGACTTGGAGCAGGGAATGAACCAGCTCAAGAAGTGTCTACACTCCGATCCCGAATCGAAGTCTTGCAAGAAGCTGTTGAAGCAAGAGAAGAACATTGATAAGACACTCGCGAAAGTCAACAAGGCCCTTGAGAGGAATCAGCCCATGAGTGGTGTTAAACTATTAGTGCCGTCTGGTGATGAACCGGGTCTGATCAACGAGGTGGAGGAGCAAGTCAAGGAGCTCAAGAAACAGGGCATCATTCCGCAACGCGCACCCAACAAACTGCTGGCTAGATTGGTCGAGACCGCTTGCCAGGCTTACTACGAGGTATTACAATCTCTTCCCCAAGGCTCTTGATTGAATAGTAGCTAACTTGTCTGCAGGCGAATGGCAAAAAGGCCAGCACTTACTGTCCAAAATCACTCGAGCTGGATCAGAATTCCTTCTACGGGCTCATGTACAAGGCCAAGACGCAATTAGAAGCTGAGGAATTCGACGCCTGTATTGCAACGCTCAAGAAAGCCGCCGAGCTCAGACCGGATAAGAACAACATCATCAGCCCCCTAATGCAGAAAGCTCAAGTGGCCCTCAAGCGCAGCAAGACGAAGGATTATTACAAGATCCTAGGCGTGCCTCACGACGCGGACGAGCGACAAATCAAATCCGCCTACCGCAAGCTGACCAAGATCCACCACCCCGACAAGGCGGCTAAGCAAGGGTTAAGCAAGGAGGAGGCCGAGAAGAAGATGGCGAGCATCAACGAAGCGTACGAGGTCCTGAGCAACCCAGAATTAAGGGCAAGGTTCGACAAGGGTGACGATCCCAACTCTCACGAGCAGCCGAACTTCCAGCAGGGTCATCCGTTTGGAGGTGGTAACGGTCCTTTCATGTTCCAGCAGGGCGGCGGCCAGCAATTCCAGTTCAAGTTTGGATCTGGTGGTGGTGGTGGATTCCCTGGTGGGTTCCCTTTCGGTTAAGAAGATTAGACGTAGAGAAAGAAAGAAGGGAGATGTTTTGCATGGTAATGGTCACGCCAATGGATGGCTGGAGTTGGTGGAGTTTTTGAGATGCATATATAGTGCATAGTGCAAATAGCACATGGTACAAAATATTATATCCCGTTTGATTCGGTGTTTATAAGATATGATACTTTCACATCTAAGGCATATGATTTGACAGTATGAAATAAGGCCCCCCCCC
>JAMAKT010000146.1:28149-41009 GCA_023628415.1 Hypoxylon sp. PDH2405 | reverse complement strand
TTAAATAATTTATTAAAGTTTTATTTATAATTAAGAAATAAGTTTTAAATATATTTATAAAATTTCTAAAAGTATTAATATATATATATATATTATTTAATAAAGATTTTATTTATAAAATAATTTATAAATATTAACTTTTTAATTTATTATATATTATAATTTACTTAATTTGTTTTTTATATATAACGTAAAAGGTTAAAAATTATTAAATATTAAATAAAAATATAAGGTAAAATATAATATTTATTTTATTTTATAAGAGAGATAAGATTAAGTAATAATAAATAATTAATAAGTTAATTAATATAGAAATTAAAGCTTAAAGAATTTAAGAGAACCTTTTGTTTATATAAACGAAAGGACTTAAATATAGGACCTATGGGTTTTACCCTTTATGTTTTATTTATTTCCTTATATATTCTTTTATAAATTTTATAAACTTATATATATAATTTTTACTATAACTATAATAATATAGGTTCTTTCTTATTTAATATTTTGAAATAATTAAATAATATTTTTAATTATTTATTTAAATATATAATTAAAAGCTTAAAAGCTTTTTAAAAAATTAATATTAATCTTTAACGCTTTTATATTTAAGATTAAAGTAAATAAGAAAACTTTCTTATAAATCTTTTATTTTAAAGACTTAAATACTTTTTTAAAACATCTTTCTTAATTATATCTTTATAATTTCTAATATAAAATAAAATTATTTAAGCGAATAGTTCTTTAATAAGATTAATAATTTAACGTTAAATTAATAGCAAAAACCTTAAATATTCTTTTCTTTTAAATCTATAACTAAAAATATAATAAATAAAAGATATTATCATTTATTATAATTTAAATTTATTACGTTAAAATATAAGCTAATTATTATATTTCTTTTAATTATTTAAAAAAGAAAGGAATTATAAATATAAAAGGCTAATTATATAAAACTTAAGTAACGTTATATATTTTTAAAAATAATAATTATTAAATAATAAGGTTAGGTTTTAAAGAATTAATAGCTTATTATATATATATATATATAGTTATATATATATATATAAGCATAAATAAAACTTAAATAATATAATACTTAATAAGAATATAATTATTTTAAACGCTTAACGAAATAACATTTTCTTTTTATTAATGTTTACACTTTTTTCCTTAAGTAATTAATTATCTTTTTATAATTACTCTAATATAAAAAATAATAATTAATTAACTTTTTTATAATAAGATTTTATTATATCTTTTAATAAATAAGTTTTCTAAAAGTTAAGAATTAAAAAAAGGAAAAATAGTTAAGTAATAAATCCTATTTTTTTGCTTTAATACTTTAAAGCTTATAATTTTAATAATAACTTAAAAAGAAAATAATTTATATAATTATATATAATTAATATATTTTATATAAAGTGTTCTTAATTTCCTTTTAAATTTATAAATTTAAGTCATTTTTTTAAAAAGAAGTTAATAAATACTTTATATATATATATATATATATAATTAATATAGTTATTATAATATATATATTACTTAAATATTAAAAAGAAAAGCTATTAAGTATAACTATATATAAAATGTATTAATGATTTTCGAAATAAATAAAGCTATTTAAAATATAAAGTAAAATTTATATTTAAATAATTATAATATTTATATATTTATTAAGGTAATTAAAAAATATATATTTTTCTTTTTTATTAAAAACCTTATTTTTTAAACTTTATTTAATAATAATAAAAGATTAGTTATAGTTAATATAATTATTACTATTAATAATTATTACTAATTTTTAATTAAACTATTCCTATAAAATATAATAAAATAAATATTAGCGTTATAATATTATATAAATATATATTAAATATTAAATAAAAGTTAATTATAAAATTATTAAAATCCATTTTTTATTTCCTTAACTTATTTTCTTTAGCTTTTTATATTATTTAATAACTTTTCATTAATTTTTAATTAATATATTTTAAGGCGATAATTTCTTTTAATAAAGTATATATTTAATTCTTTATTAATTATATATATATTTATATTTTAAAATTATCATTTCTATTAATATAATTATAATTATAATTAATAATAAATATTAATCCCTTTTAATTAATTAAAAATAGTTAATAATAACTTATTAATTATTTTAATTAAATTTCTAATTTAAAGGATTTTTATAATATTAATAATAGTTTATAATAAGTTAAGCCTTTTAATATTTATTAGTTATAATAGTTTATAATGTTAATATAAAAGATTATAACTTTATAATAAAAATAAAAAAAGCTTTATAAGTTAAAATAAGCTTAATAAGCATTTTAAAAATAATGAAAATTTCATTTTATAAATAATTAATATAAAATATAGATTTATTTTTTAAATAATAATTCTTTAAAATTAAGATTTAAAATAAAAAGCCATTACTTTTATATTAAAATATAAAAATTAATTATTACATTATAATTAGTTAACATTTTTAAGTTAATTAATTTAATATAGCTTAATTTATATATATATATATTAACTTTATATATTTATGTTATTTTAAACTTTAAAACTTATAAAAACTAATTTAAAAAAAGTTAATAATTATATTTTATTTTATTTAATTAAACCTTTCTTAGTTATATATATTTAAACTTAATATAACGTATTTCATAATTAATTAATTATCTTAATTAAATGGTTTATTTTTTATTACCTTATAGCTTTAATTAAGTAGAACATAACCATAACACATTTAAATTAATTAAAAATTAAATTAATCCTTTTTATTAAACATCTTTATAATCTTTTAATAGGTTTTTACATTGTAACTTATTTTACCGTATATTTTATAATGTTTTATATTTTCCTTTACCCTTTTGTAATAATTACCTTTTTCACCTTTAATTATATTTATAGCTTTAATATTTTCTTTTTGTTCTTATAGAACTTAACCTTCCTTATAAATAAAAGATTTTCTTTTATATAAACATTTATTTTTTATCCTATAATATTTATTAAGTAGATAATTTATTTCTTTTAGTTTAATAACCCAATCCTTAAGAAGCGTTATCTTATATATTATTTTATAATTAAACTTTAAGATTTTACTTAAGGCTTTTATAATTAATATTAGGAAATTAATATAATGGTTAATAATTTTATTTTTAACATAAATAAATTATTTAACTATATTTTTAAAGTTGGTTAACGTTTTTAAAATCTAATATATATTAGGTAAATTAACTTTTAATAATAGAATTTAAATTATTAGCGCCGCATTAAGTTATAGAATAATATAATTTAAGTTTAATAAGATTAAATTAATATCTTTAAAGTTAAATTAAATATTATTTTCTATAAAAGTAATAAAAAATACATTATAAAAAGCAATAAAGAAATCTTCCTTTATAACGTAAGTTATAAACCATTATATTAAAGCTTTAATTTTAATATTATACACGCATTTTAAGACAAAAAAAACGCCTATATTAAAAAAACTAAAGCTTATAAGACAAATAAAAAGGCATATAAAAAAATAATATTATTATTGCGATAAAATTTATTAAAATTTAAGGAATAATAACTCTTATAGCTATTTAAAATAAATAAGCATTTTAAACCCTTTATTTAAATCCTAATATACTTATTAAATATTTTAACTATTTTATAATAATCTTATTTATTATTTATTCATTATTTAAAACTAAAATAACTTAATTAAATAGAAATTTACTATTATAATATTAAGATATAAGATAATTTTTCCTCGTTATAATAATTTATAAAGAAATAGCTTAACTTTAAGAATTAATAACTTATATAATTATAAATTATTTCTAATTACCTTATTAACTTTACCTAAGCTTTAATCTCTTTTTAAAACTTATAATAATTATTCCTATTATTATAATTATATTTATTATAAACTTAATCTTATTAAAGTTATAAATATTCTCCTCTTATATATTATACTTTGTAATTATATCTTAAATAAGGTTAAATCATTTCTAATACATATTTAAATCTTTAAATAAAACTCTTTAATAATTAATTTTTTAATTAAAACGCATCTTAAGCTTTAATTATTATTTAATAAAGTTAAAAACTTAGTTTTTCCCAACATATCTTATATTACATTCACATAATAATATATTTGCCATTTCTTTAACGTTTTAAATCTAAGGAGAAAATGCTTACACATTTAAGTTAAGAATATATTTAATAATTACCTCCTTTTTTATTAAAATTAACCTTTAACGAAAAGGTATAATATTACCTTTAAATTATATATCATTAATTTTATTATATAGAATTATTTAAAAAACGTTATAGATTTTTATAATATATGTAATGTAAAGATTTAAATCTTATTTTAAAGCTTATAAGGTAAGGTTTAATTTAATTTCTTTAAATAATTTAAATATATTATAATTATAGAAAAATATATAAATAAATAAAATAGGTATTAAAAAAGTTAAAAATAAACCATTTAATTAAAATAACTAATTAATTATAAAATACATTACTTAATAATTATATTTTTAAAATTATTAAAATAATTAAATTAAAAAATCCTTAATAAATTATATATTATTAATAAAAACTTTAAGCAATTTTTTATAATAATATATATTTATTTATAATTATATAATATTAAAATTTAATATTTAATAAATCATTATTAAGTTAATATAATAATAAAATATTAATATCGCAATTACATAATTAATTACTTAATATTAAGGCTTAAAGGCTTCGCATATTTATATTTAGCTTTACCTTACGCTCTTATAAACTTATACCTTATATAATTATTAATTATAATTATATTTATACTTATAATTATATAGTAACACCTCTTTATTAAGTAATATTAATAAACCTTATTTATTTAATATATAAAAATTTAATAATATTATTATTTATTTAATAACTTAAGTATTAAAATTTATTTATAATAAATTTATTATAGTTAACTTTATTTAAGCGTTATTTATTATAATATAATTATTTAAATGATAATTTAACATAATAATTTAACGCTTAATTTACTTTTATTATAATAATTATTTAAGTTATTAAAAAAAAAGTTTAAATCTTTTAATTATTATAAATTTTACTTCTTAATAAGATTAAACCTTAACACTTAATAATAAAAAGAAAGCATTTTAATTAATATATTATTAGCTTAAACTTATATAAGGTTAAGGATTTAAAGGGCCTTATATATTTAATAAATTATTAAACATATTTTATTAAATTATTATAGTTAAGGCATAAACGTATTATTATAAAGCTATAAATAAAACCACTTTACTTATTTTTAAAATTCTTAAGCTATATAATATTAAGAATATTTACCTTTTTATTAATAATTTATTAATAATATATAAGTAAGCTTATTAAAGCGTTATAAATATAAATAAATAGAAAATATATTTTAAGAATATATTTTATTATTATTAAATTAATAATGTCTTATATTTTTAACGTAATAATTAATTAAAAATAGCACTTTTAAATAATAGCCTTAATTATTATATAATAAAATATAATAATATCTTTAAGGATTTAATAAAGGGGTTATAATAAAAGAATAATAAAAGAATAATATAATATATAAATAATTACTTTAAATTAATACCGCATATTTACTTTAAACTATTATATAAGTATAAAATATATATTTAAAAATAATAAATAAATGAATGAATAATTATTTAAATAATAAAATATATTGAAAATATAAAAATATATAATTAAAGTTAATTAAAAAATTAATAAGGTTAAATATTAATAAAAAGATTAGCTTAAATTTACTTTATAATAAAGTAAAAAGGTAAAATAAAAGCTTAATAAAAATAAGTTTATTTAAAATAATAATAAATGTCGAGTTATTTTTAAAATATTTAATAAATTAACGTTATTTTCATTTCTTAAATTATAAAACAAGTTAAAGTTAAGAGATTTACGCAAATATTTTACCTTTTATTATAATAATAAAATAATATATTTTATAACTAATTTATATTTATAATATTTAAAACTATATTATTAATAAAGCTTTTATAGTTTAAATATATATTAATATTAATATAGCTTATAATGTTTAATTATTTATTTTTATTATTAATATTATTAATGATTTATTAACTTACGTTATAAGTAATAAACGATAAATATTATTAAATGTTTTAAACGCTTAAATAAAAAAGCAAATTAAATAATAACTATAATTATTCTTTAAGTTTTAATTATAATTTTAACCATAAAATCATTTTATAAAAATATAAAACTTTATTTAATTATTATTAAAATCTTATAATTTAACTTTCTTTTAAATACATAAGTTTCGTAGCTTATTAATAGAAACACTTAAATATATTAAATATTTTTTAAAAAATTACTTAATTAAATTGTAAAAAGGTTAATTTTAAAGAGTTAAATTAAACTTATTTTAATTAATATATTAATAATCTTCTTTATTATTTTATATAACTTTTTTAATCTTTTTAATAAAATTTTAAAAATTATTAAAATAATGAAATTTATCTTATAATTTAATAATTTATAATAGTTTAATTTTATAAAAAGGTAATCTTTTTTATAAGGAAATAAGTAAAACATAAAGGATAAAACCTATAGGTTTTATATTTAAGTCCTTTCGTTTATATAAATGAGAGGTTCTTTTAATTTTTTTAAGCTTTAGTTTTTATATTAATTAAGTTATTAATTATTTATTATTACTTAGTCCCAACTACCTTTCTTACACTTTTAAGCCTTTAAAATAAAGTAATATAAAAATATAATATTATTAAAAATAAAAAGTTTAAAGAAAACATATTATAATAATAATTATTATATTTAAATTAATAAATAGTAAAGTTATAAAGATTAATTAATAATAAAACCATATTATATAAAAATCCTTTAATAAATAAAGTAAATTATATTTTTACTTTTATTATAATAAAAAATACCTTTATCATAATTTTTAATTAGTTATCCTTTATATTTAATAAAATTTTATTTACGCATTTTAATAATATTTAAATATAAATTAAACTTAAATAAATTAATAACTTAATTTATAGTGTTACTTAAAACTTAAAGATAATTAAAGAACAATTATAAATAACTTAAATATAACTAAAATAATAGTAAGAAATAGGGAATAAGTTTCTTTTAAAATTTTTAAAAGGATATTATAATAATAAATTAATAATTAAAGCTTAAAACAATAATAATAATTATTTAAACAAATATTAATATTATAATATAGTTATAATTATTAAAACTATTCTTATATAATATAAAAAGATTAATTAGTTATATTAATTAAATGTAATAAATAATAATAATAATTATACTTAATATAAATATAATTATATTATTTAAAAAGGTTATTAAATCTTTTAAAGTATAGTTAAAGCAAATAAAAGGCTTATTATTTATTATTATATAAATAATTAATAAATAAGCTTTTTTAAGGTTTTAAACTTAATAATTTTAAATAATATCGTTCATTATCAAAAATAAAGTATTTTACTTTTTTATTATTAACTAATGTTTTTATATATTTATATAATTTATAACTAAATATTAACGTAGTATAAATATAAATCCATTATATTAATAAATTTTAATAAAAATTAATTATTATTTTCATTAAGAAATTAATTTTATATATTTTCATAAGTTTATATTCTTAATTATATTAATAATAAAACCAAATTTATATTTAAACTAGCTTTTTCAAATTATTTATATAAATTTATTTATAGATTATATAAGAAATATAATATTATATAATTAATTTAAAGTTTTCTTATAAAAATTATATATTTTAATAAAGGGTATTTTTAAATACTTAAGTACCTTTATAAATTTTATATTAAATAAGTTAGTTAATATATTATATTTCTTTTAAATTATAAGTAAAATTTCTCATTACGTTAACGTTAATAAATTTTCAAATAGAAGGAATTATAATCCTTTTATATTTTTAAATATAAAGCTTTTTTTAATATCGATATATTTTAATTTATTTTAAAAAGCTTAACTATAATTATATTTTTAAAATTTTAATAATTAAATTTAATTTACTAAGGGAATTATAAAATAAAAAATAAATAATATATTTTATAATTAACTTAGCTACTTAATTAACTTAGTTATGTTTTATTACCTTATAACTTTAATTAAATAAAATATAATTATAACGCATTAAAATTAATTACGAATTGTTATTAAATGTTTTTATAATCTTTTAGTAAGTTTTTATATTATGTTTTATCTTATCGTATATTTTATAGTGCTTTATATTTTCCTTTATCCTTTTATAATAATTACTTTTCTTATTTTTAATTATATTTATAGCTTTAATATTTCCTTTTTACCTTTGTAAAACTTAACCTTTTTTATAAGTAAAAGATTCTTTTTCGCGTAAGTATTTGTTTTTTTATTTTATAACGCTTATTAAATAAGTGATTTGTTTCTTTTAATTTAAATATTTAATCTTTAAAAAGCGTTATTTTATATATTATTTTATAGTTAAACTTTAAGGTTTTACTTAAGGCTTTTATAATTAATGTTAAGGAATTAACTTAATAATTAATAATTTTATTTTTAATATAAATAAATTAATTATGAAATTATATTTTTAAAATTAATTAACGTTTTTAAAATTTAAAATATATTAAGCAAATTAACCTTTAATAAGGAAGTTTAAATTATTAACGTTATAATAAGCTATAAAATAATATAATGTAAGTTTAATAAGATTAAATTAATGCTTTTAAAGCTAAATTAAATATTATTTTTTATAAAAGTAATAAAAGATGCATTGCGAAAAGTAATGAAAAAATCTTCCTTTATAATGTAAGTTATAAATCGTTACATTAAAGTTTTAATTTTAATACTATATATATATTTTAAAAAATTTAAGGAATAATAACTCTTATAATTAATCTTAAAATATTTTAACTTATAATTATTTATTAAAGTGAAAATAAATATCTTAAAATAAATAATAATAATAGCCTTTTCTTAACTATATGAAAATAAGTAATATTTTATTACTGTTTATTAAAGAACTTATAAAATATAAAGTTAAATTATATTTTAATCATTTTATAATAATTTCATTTATTATTTATTATTTATTTAAGATTAAAATAACTTAGTTAAGTGAAAATTTATTATTGCGATATTAAAATGTAAGGTAATTTTTCCCTATTATAATAATTTATAAAGAAATAGCTTAATTTTAAGAATTAATAATTTATATAATTATAAATTTTTTTAATTGCTTTATTAAATTTGCTTAAACTTTAATCTTTTTTTAAAGCTTATAATAACCATTTTTATTATTATAATTATATTTATTATAAACTTAGGTTTATTAAAGTTATAAATATTTTTCTTTTATATATTATATTTTATAATTATATTTTAAATAAAGCTAAACTATTTCTAATACGTGTTAAAACTTTTAAATAAAGCTTTTTAATAATTAATCCTTTAATTAAAATGCGTTTTAAGCTTTAGTTATTATTTAATAAAGTTAAAAGTTTAATTTTTCCTAATGTATCTTTTATTACGTTTACGTAATAAAATATTTATTATTTTTTAATATTTTAAATTTAAAAAGAAAATATTTACATAAGTATTTAAATTAAAAATATATTTAATAATTACTTTCTCTTTTATTAAAATTAACTTTTAATAAAGAAATATAATATCGGCTTTAAATTATATACCATTTATTTTATTATATAAAATAAATTAAGGGATATTATAAATTTTCGCAATATGTTTTAAGCTAAGTTTTAGCCTTATTTTAAAGCTTATATAATAAGGTTTAATTTAATCTTATTAAATAATTTAAATATATTATAGTTATAAAGAAATACATAAATAAATATTAAGAAAGTTAAAAAGTAACTAAGTTAATTATAAAATAAGTTAATAATTATATATATTTATTATTACTTTAAATATTAAGTTTATAATATATTTTAAAATAATAATTAAAAACTTTATATTTTAATATTATTTAATTATAAATAAATTTTAATCTTAATAAATATATAATTATAATAAATTTATTTAATATTAATTAAGTTTTATTAACCCTTTTAAATTATTAAGATTTTAATTAAGTAATTAAGAATAAACAAATTAAATTAATAAAATTTAAATGTTATATTTATCATATACTCTTAAGGTATAAATATAATAATAATTCCTTTTAATTTATTTCATTCTTTAATACATATAAATAAAACAAAGGATTATCCTTTAATGCATTAGTATTTTAATTTCTTTATTACTTTACATAATAAACCTTTACTCACAATAATTATAAAAATAAAAATATGTTTTATTATAATAATTATTAAAAATTATAATTTAATTTATTAATATAATAAGGTTTATATTATAAGTTATATAATATATATTAAATAAGCTTTAAAAATAATTTCATTTATTTTATTATATTATTATATATATAATTAAATAATGTAATTATAAATTAATATTTATAACTAATTATTTAACGTAACTTATAATTAACTTAAATACTTAATTAACCTAAACACTTTTTAACTTTTTTAACATTTATTTCATTTACTTTTATATTATTTTATAATCATAACATATTTAAGCTTATTTATAAAAATTAAATTAAACCTTATTATATATAAGATTTGAAATAAAACTAAAGATTTAGCTTAAAATATGTTACTAAAATTTATAACATTTTTTAATTTACTTTAGTTATATAATAAAATAAATAACATATAATTTAAAGCTAATATTATATTTGCTTATTAAAAGCTAACTTTAATAAAAGAGAAAATAATTATTAAATACATTTTTAACTTAAATACGTAAGCATTTCCTTCCCAAATTTAAAATATTAAAGAAATAATAAATATATTATTATACAAACGCAATATAAAACATATTAAAAAGAATTAAACTTTTAACTTTATTAAATAATAACCAAAACTTAAAATATATTTTAATTAAAAACTTAATTATTAAAGAATTTTATTTAAAGATTTTAACGTATATTAAAAGTGGTTTAGCTTTATTTAAAATATAATCGTAAAATATAATATATAAGAAAAGAATATTTATAACTTTAATAAGATTAAGTTTATAATAAGTATAATTGCAATAATAAAAATAATTATTATAAATTTTAAAAAGATTAAGGCTTAAATAAACCTAATAAAGCAATTAAAAATAATTTACAATTATATAAGCTATTAATTCTTAAAGTTAAATCATTTCTTTATAAATTATTATAATAGGGAAAACTTACATTTTAATATTACAATAACTAATAAATTTCTATTTAATTAAGTTATTTTAATCTTAAATAATAAATAAATAATAAATAAAATTACTATAAAATAGCTAAAATATTTTAATAAACATAACTATTAAAACTTAAATAAAAGGTTTAAAATATTTATTTATTTTAAATAATTATAAAAGTTATTATTCCTTAAACTTTAATAAATTTTGCCACAATAATAATATTATTTCTTTTTATATATTTTCTCATTTATTTTATAAGGTTTAGCTTTTTAATATAAGCGTTTTTTCCATTTTAAAATACGTGTATAATATTAGAATTAAAACTTTAATGCGATAGTTTATAACTTACGTTATAAAGGAGGATTTTTTTATTATTTTTCACAAAGTATTTTTTACTATTTTTATAAAAAATAATATTTAATTTAACTTTAAAAACATTAGTTTAATCTTATTAAACTTAAATTATGTTATTTTATAGCTTAATGTGGCGTTAATAATTTAAACTCTCTCATTAAAAATTAATTTACTTAATATATCTTAGATTTTAAAAACGTTAATTAACCTTAAAATATAATTTTATAATTTATTTACATTAAAAATAAAATCATTAATTATTAAGTTAACTTCTTAATATTAATTATAAAAGCCTTAAGTAGAATTTTAAAATTTAATTATAAGATAATATATAAAATAACGCTTCTTAAGGATTAAATATTTAAATTAAAAAAGATAAATTATTTACTTAGTAAATATTATAAAATAAAAAATAAACGCTTATATAAAGGAGAATCCTTTACTTATAAGGAAGGTTGTAAAAGAGATAAGATTAAGTAATAATAAATAATTAATAACTTAATTAATATAGAAACTAAAGCTTAAAAAATCTAAGAGAACCTTTTATTTATATAAATGAGAGGACTTAAATATAAAACCTATAGGTTTTATCCTTTATGTCTCACTTATTTCCTTATAAAGGTTAAATTTTATAAGAATAAAAAGAAAATATTAAAACTATAAATATAATTAAAAGTAGAAAAGGTAATTATTATAAAAGAATAAAGGAAAGTATAAGGCATTATGAAATATACGGTAAAATAAAATATAATATAAGGATTTACTAAGAAATTATAAAAATATTTAATAAAAAGAATTAATTTAATTTATAATTAATTTTAATGTATTATAATTAATTATATTTTATTTAATTAAAATTACAAAGTAATAAAAAGTATTTAAGTTAATTAAGTGTTTAATTATAAGTTACGTTATTTAATTATTTAAAGTTAATATATTTATATAATTATAAAAGCTTATAAATGTATATATATATTATAAATTACTACGTAATAAATTAATTATATAAAGTATATATAACTTTTATGGTGGGCTAGCTTTATTTATTCACTACGTTTTATACCGCCTTACTAACCTTAATCCTTATACTATTAAATAAGTAATAATTACCCACAAATTATATATAAATAAATAATTAAAGTATTATTTATATATAAATATAACATTATAAT